>JADRCD010189962.1:50671-61870 GCA_019843815.1 Montemys delectorum
GAGAGAGAGAGAGAGAGAGAGAGAGAGAGAGAGAGAGAGAGAGAGAGGTAGGTTTGATCCACAAATCTTCAGTAGGTCCAATGAAAAGAGGAAGTGTTAACTATTATCTATATCTGCTTATTACTTTACATTTCTGTAGCCCTGAGCTTCCTGAGCAAGGTTCCAGATGAGCCTGTCTGCCTGGTCTCTTCCACAAGCCCTATGGTGGTTATGCCCAGTTGTAGCTTCTTTACCTCTTGTTTGTTGCTGATGCTGTTTTCTGGTCTTCCTCATTCTTTGTGGGAAATCTTATTTCTCAAGCTTCAGTTCAAAGAATGTTTTTTTTCCTTGTGGGAGTTCTTGTGCAAATAAACTGAAATGCAGGCATACTGGAGGAAGGAGTTACCACAGAGCAAGAACTCTGCGTGGGTTAGCGTTAGCACCAATTTACCAAAGCATCCAGGGAAAGGCCATGCACAGCCTAGGTATTCAGTGATTGACTAGTGAACAAATGAAAAGTTACTTGGTCCAAATGACCATTGAATAGGTCACTATAATCAATGAATATGTGTGAAGTTTTAATTTATCAGGATGTGGTATGCACACATGATTAAAAATAACTCGTCTGTTTAGGTTTCTAGAAATGATCTACAATAGGGAAATGACCAGTATACGATTGGTTGTTTATATACATAAATACTATAAGATCATAAATAATATATAGATTTTTTTCCTTTGGGTTAGCTAAAGGTCCCATTTGAATGTATAACAACAGACAAAAAGAATTCTGTGTTTAGCTTGTTCTGATTTATTATAAATGCATTCACCGTAATAGTAACCACAATTACCTTTTTCTCTAGAGGTGCTGGGAATTCAGGCTCAGGTGGCACTGGGAATTGAGCCCGGGTTCTCAGTATGCTGGGTTGACACTCTACCCACCATGCTACAGCCCAGCCCAGCACCAGTAACCCTTTCTCTTGGGAGAATAAATAATCTGAAATACATGGGCTTCATAAATAGAAGCATAGAACATTACATTTAGAGTAGCCAGGCACTTATGAATAGTAGCTTTCATTTTAAAGCACAAGCAAGATTTCGAACTTGGATGCTTATTACAATGGTACACTAAAGCCATGGCCTGACTGAGCTCTAAGATGCATGTGTTGGAAACTTGATCCTCATTGAAACAGTGCTGGTAAGTAGGGCCTTGTGGGAGGTATTTAGGTCATAAATGTTCTACCCTTTATGGGTATGTTTACAATTCATTTACAAATGGATTGTTGTGACTACAAACAGGCCTGGTAGTGGTTCTCTCTCTCCCTCTCTCTCTCTCTCTCTCCCTCTCCCTCTCCATCATCCCTCTCCCTCTCCCTCTCCCTCTCCTCTCCCTCTCTCTCCCTCTCCCTTCTCTCCCTCTCCCTTCTTTTCTGCAAGGATACCAGCTGTTGGTACCTTGATCTTGGATTACCCTAGCATCTAGCACTGTGAGGAAATAAACTGCTGTTTATGAATGACCCAGACTCTGGTATTCTGAAATAGCAGCAGAAAATGAACCAAGACAACCAGCCATAAACAGCAAATAAGAACCAACTCATAGTCCTCCAAGAGCAGATGGAATATGCAGTGCACCAGCAAGCAGGAGTCCTCACAACATCACCAGTGCCGTGTGTTCAGTCCTCATGGGTTGAGGGTAGAACCTATCATGGCAGGGAAGGCATGATATTGGCAGATGCTCACAACTATGGCAACAGGGCATGCATGAGGCTGCTTGCTCACATCTCTGTGGATCAGGAATCTGAGAATGAGGAATCCTGGTGCTCGGCTTCCTACCTTGCTCCTCTCTGTTCAGCCACAGGCTCAAGGCTGTGGTGCTTTTCCCTTCTCAGGAATCACCCCTAGCATCACCCTCATAGACTCACCCAGAGGTGTGCCTCAGCCAAGCTGATGATGAAGATTAATCATCATTCTCTGACATGCTAGGAGCAGCAGCAGCAGCAGCAGCAGCAGCAGCAGCAGCAGCAGCAAGCCCTCGGGGCTTCTGTGTGTGGCTCATTCCTGACAGTATTCCCAGCAACAGTATTCTGGGAATAGCTTTGACAGTCTCAAGCAAGTCCTGTTTGAGAGATTGTTGAGAGTATTAGAATACTCTGTGTGAAGAGGCTACATTCTTCTCAAGTTGTCATTGTCACTGGTTCACCAAAATATTCACATGCATCTGCGTGTAATGTTCACAAAATATTGTGGCTGCCATTTTATGCTTGGAGGGTCAAGAACTTGCTCTTCATCTTTTCATCTTTTTCTGTAGGTCTCTCTGCCAAAATTCTTCCTTTCAGACTTAGGCTCAGGGTTGGTAGCAATACTCTGGGCCATATCTTCTCCTTTTGAGGAACTATCATAATTTCTCCTCTTTCTTCCCATTAACTAGCATTTGACCTGTTGCTAAATCTAGCTGCAATAGAGGCTGAGACAATACGTTCTTTAGTTCCCCCTGTTATTTTTCTAGTAAAAATGCCATATTTTCTTCAATAAAGAGGAAGATGGTACATTTCTGGTCAGATGATGAGCAGTCTCTGGTAGGGGTTTCATTCAACTGTTTTTTAACTGTCTCTTGTTTTTATGCAATATTTCTTTCTTTTATTTTTTAAAGATTTATTTATTTATTATATGCAAGTACACCATTGCTCTCTTAGGACACTCCAGGAGATGGTGTCAGATCTCATTACGGATGGTTGTAAGCCATCATATGGTTACTGGGATTTGAACTCAGGTCCTTCGGAAGAGCAGTCAGTGCTCTTAACCGCTGAGCCATCTCTCCAGCCCACAATATTTCTTACTTCTGTGTCTTCCCTCATTATTTTGTCTTGATTGAAATACCTCTGGACTCTTCTTCTGTGAATCTCCACTCTTTGGGACTTGGCTTGGCTTCAACATTAAGCATAAGAATTACACTCTCTTGTAGACTCTAGTCTTCTCATCCATGCCACTTATGGAAACATTTATTTTTTAATGCACATGGCACCTCCCTTGTCAGCCTACCACTACAAAGGCATTAGGTTTCTGAAACAGAGAAGCCATGTTGCTGAATCTGGAGGCAGTGTATATGCTTTATGTATTTTTTTTCAAGAGAACAATGTATTTTAAACTTAGGAATCTGGAGTCTCTCTCTCTCTCTCTCTCTCTCTCTCTCTCTCTCTCTCTCTCTCTCTCTCTCTCTGTGTGTGTGTGTGTGTGTGTGTGTGGTGTGCATGCACCCAGAGTGTGACTTAAACCATCCAACACACAGATGCCTCTGACAACAAGACTAGGAATATGCTAGTAAGGAAACTGTGCTCTGCAGCAGCTGTGGACCACAATGCTTGGCCATACAAAGGCATAGAGGCCCTAGCAGAGGCAGCATACAGCCTACCCTCACCTGCCACTGACTATACCTGACAGCTGAAAGGCTGGCCCTTCTCCCTGGTCTCCTCCCCAGTAAGTGATACAGGATTTCAGAAGCCCTTGGTGCTAGGAAGGAAGTCAGATATGTTCAGTCCCAGTGGTGGGGCCCCCGGGAAGTAGCCGGCTTGCTCACAGTCCCTGGCCCTGAGAGCAGCTGTGTGGGGGAGGCAACCGAGCAGTGGCTTAGTACACTGATGTCTACCACAGCCATGTGTGTGAGAGAGCAGCAGGGATGGCCAGGCGGTGTGCACCCAACTCCCTTCCCACTCTGTGAAAGGCTTAGGGTCCAGGGTGCGACTTTAAAGGCTCAACGGGGTTCTTCTGCTTCTGGACTTGACTACTTTGCTCATCCTTGGAGCTCCAGTTCAGCTCAGTCCTCCTCCACCTTCACACAAACTGAGACAGGATGGGAACTTTGATGTTGAGATCGCCGATCTTGATGTTCCTGGGGATCTCAGGAAGGTTGATGCTCTTCACAGTGGACACGGCCCTCGCGGGAGCTGCTCAAGGGCCGTCCTCCGAGTTCTCCAGCCTGTTTTGAGCTTCAAGTTGAGCCACAGTTTCATTCATGTTTTTTCAACACCATCCCACCCATCACCACCTCCTGGAGGATGTAGTGCATCTTAAACATATGGAAGATCAAGTCCAACTCACAGACGTTTTCAAAACACTTATCCAGAGTCTCCACAAAAACCTGGATGCGGTCCAAGATCCTAAGTTCACGCTCTGATGCCTCCACACAAAACACAAAGTAGAGGGTAGCATAGTGCTGGTAAATCAGTTTGTAGTCAGAACCACCAATCAAACTTCCACCTTCTAAGAAGTTACAGATGTTGTCATCTCTCTTAAGGCCAGATGGAAAGTCTCTCGAATAATCTATTGTTGAATATCTCCTGGAAAACGCTGGTAGAAACGGGCCAGCCACGGCTTCCCATGGTTGTTGAAAACCAGAATCTCCTGACTCATCTTTGCTGGTCCTGCTTCTCGGCACCAGCTGCTCCAAGAAGCGCCTTGTGTATTTTTACCATTGCTTATAGCTTAGGCTAAAGCAGAACAGGAATTGTGAAGGTTGGGAACAGCCTCAACAATGTTCAAGTCCTGTAACTGTACTGTTTCTACATTGGACTTTAGCAGAGAAAAAAACATTGCTGGGGACGTTAGTTAATTGTAGAGAATGAGGGATGGGACCAAGATTTTCAAAATCATTTTACATCAATTAAGATATCAAGTCTTCCTTTTGGATGACATCATTCCGAGGATGGTCATGGCACACTATTTTCAGTTTTTTGTTTTTGTTCTGCTTCAAACTGGTAATGCATTTACATGTTTCACACATAAAGCATGCAAAGGCCCTAGAAGGCCTGTAAGCATCTACCTCTGGCACCGAACCATCCCTACCTTCTTATTTTTAAAAATTTTTTATTTTTATTTTATTTTACCTTTTATCAGATATTTTCTTTATTTACCACTCCTACCTTCTTGATGGCCATCTATTGATTTTTTTTTTAATTTCCATTCCATGATAGTGTTTGAAATGCAAGTAGAAGTCTATAAATATTTATTCTCCATCTTTTTTCCAAAAAATAAAATGTTACAAGTAACTTGTTTTAATTAGTATAATTTATAGACACTTACCCCTCAATCAATCAATAACTTATCCTCTCCTTCCTTTTCCTTTTCTGCTTCTTCGTTCTTGTGTTGCTTTGAGAAAGGGTCTCACTAGGTATCTTAAGCTGGCTTGTAACTTGTTGTAGTCTAGGATGGCCTTAAATTCATGATCATCCGCCTCAGATTCTTGAGTGTTGAGATTTTTACAGATGGGTGCCTTGCCTAGCAGCAGTTCTATCTCTTCTTATGATTGTATAATACCCCACTGTACCATAATTTATATAATCAATCTCCTCTTAATAAACATATTGACAGGTTTTTATACAATGTTGGAGGTAATAGCTCTAATTAGTGATCTATTTGTACGTCTGTAGCATTTAGCGAAAGTAGAATTTCTACATATATGTATATGTATGTGTATGTATATGTGTATGTGTATATGTATATGTATGTCTATATGTCTATGTATATATATTATATTGATGTTAGGACTTGGTTCAAATGCTTTGTCTTAATTTGGGCTCCCCAAATTGGGAATCTGCATGTCCAAATGCTGAAGGTCCCTATTCCCAATTGCTTTTGATTGATCAGTAAAAAGCCAACAGCCAATGGCTGGACAGGATAAAAGGGGCGAGATTTCTAGGTTGGGAGGGGGTGGAGAACGCAGGGAAGAGGAAGGGCCGCCAGGAGAAGGGGTAGAACGGACTACCCCAGGAAGGAACAGGAGGCAGTAACAGCTGAAATGTAGGTACAAGAAGGAAAGTGCCCTGGAAAGGCTGCCCAGAAAGAGCCACGGAAGCAAAGATAAAATAAAGATTTTAAAAGTTATTGACCCAGGTATACTGGAGGGGAGTATTTGCTGGATGCTAGGAGTTTAAGAACTGTCTAGCCATTGTCAAGACATCAAAATTAAGCTGGCATATGTGTGTCTTTCATTTGAGAATCCAGAGGGCTCTGGTGGATGGCTGGAAGAGCAACCCATTAGGAACCAAAGAAAGTTAACTAATTCCCACAATGCGCGCGCACACACACACACACACACACACACACACACACTACTCTCCTTGCTTCTGTAAGGCATGGGGCTCGTCCTGGTGATGCAGACATGGGAGAGCTAGTGGGCTGACCAGCTCAGCTACCACCTAGGCCCAGATCTGGGGCTCTGAGTTGGCCCACACCAACATCTACCACATCTGTGAGTCCCTGGAACATGTGAAGAGGCTGGTTCTTCAGAGCCAAAGCTACAGGATCTCCAGGGCACGGGGCAACAACAGCATATCTGACAGGAGTCCTTGGGGTGGATCCAGTATTGATTGTGTAGCAGAAGCCAGACACCTCACTAAGAATTTCCAAGTAAAGCTGCGTGGGCAAAAGGGATTACTGTGTACCATGACACTGCAGCCTCCATGGTGAGATGGTTTTTGTCTTCTTTTCTTTTGAGGAAGAAGTTCCAGGAGCAGAGGGCAGAGGTGATGAAGAGATGGATGGGATTGGGGTTCATGATGTGAAATTGACAAAGAATCAATAAAACTTTTAATAAGAAATACTGTATATATTATATATCAAAGGCAGGTAACCAACTCTTTAGTTAAATTCATATATTATATATGTTCATATAATGTTTTTGTTCACAGTCTTCGGTAAGATGAATACATCACTTACAGTTACCTGCAGTACCTGAATGTACCATTGGCATAGACATAATAAAAGACATCTAGTTAGCATTCCATTGGGGCCAGGTACCCTTCCCACCTTTCTGTGTCAAACAGAAAGATATATTTCAAAGCTTTGATAGATTCAGAAAGGTAGATCTTCATAAGCATTCTACCAATTCATGATTTCACCAATGACTTACAAAAGCTATTTTCAGGTAACCTTGGTAACATTTTATTAACCTTCTGGAGTTTTTCCCACTTGAGAGTGTAGGAGACTCTTCTTAACCTAGTTTTAATTTAAACGTTTATGCCTATGAGTGAAACTGGGCATCTGTTTGTTCTCCTTGTTAGGAACCAGACTGGTCCCTTTCCTGTGGATGCTGCCTGTCTTTGCGAATTTTTCCATTAGAAAGTAGTTGAACTTTTAAAAAACATATTCTTGGGTGTGTAATACGTAATTTTTGAATATTTTACATATTTGGGAGTTTAGCACCTTGTGTTTCAAGACAGGAGAATAAAAATTGAGGCAGAGTCTGATTTCATGGCTCAGGCTGACCTCAACCTTGGCAATCCTCTTGCCTCAGCTTCCCCAGTGCTAGGATCACTGGGCTGCACTACCGCATCTGTCCCCCAGTTGTAAATAGGTTTTGCCTACTTACTGTTTGTCTTTTACTTTTTTTCCCTTTTAGGAGAATTTAAAAAACAAATCTTAGAGAGCCTATTTTGTAACTTTCTTGCAGGCCCTCTGGATTACTCATCCATTAGGAAGGCTTTCAACACTCAAGGTCATAAGAGAATTCTGAAATTTTTCTTTGTTTTACATTTAGATATTGAGTCTACTTGAAATTTCAAAGTGTTGTTTGAATGATTTCAGGCAAATATGTCCTTGGTCTAGTACTGCTAGATGTGGTAAATACAAATGCAGGTGCTATTTTAGAAAAACAACAGATAACACTTCTCATCTATTATGACCTATACAGTATTTGGAGTGTTTGGGACATTTATATCTGTGTGAAGTAATTCATTGTGCACTTAACTGGGACTCTTGCATTTTATCTGGCAGCTCTGGTTCTGGGGCCACTGGCCCACACGTCAGCCTGAGTAGACACTCACTGCAGGCCGTGTCTGTGCTGGCTAGCACTTGCCATCTAAAGTTAGAGGTGTTCTACTATGCCTCTATTCTCTTCTACAGGTTCCTTGCATTTATATGAACTGTAGGTAGTGCACAAATCAAAACAAATTTGTTCACGTGTGAATAACTGAATGAGTGGATGGATGGATGAATGACCAACTCCTTCTGACAGTTTGTCCAAAGTTACTCTGAGAAGTCATATACGTCCAGGATCAGGAGGAAACTCTGATTGTCCTGGACAGGTAATTCTGGTTGTTTGGCTCTGATGAAGAGTATTTGGATCATCAAAATAATTATCACAATTATTATTTCAAATGGTTAGAAGGTTAGAGTTACACAACAAAACTATTTCCCCCCCTTTGGGGGATTTAAAAACATTTAGAAACTAAAAATGTATTGTTTAACCAAATTGGACAAAAATCGATATAATGTATTTCTGCTCTGGAAGGCAGATATCGGCAATAGTCTTATCTCTCTCTTACTCCCCTTATGACTAATGTGGTGCGGAGCTGTGCTGTGATAGCATGCCCCTTCTATAGAAGGTAGCACACACTAAGCCATCGTGATGGGTTAAGACCGTGATACCGCCAAAGCAGCAGTCTGGCATGATACTGACCAAGGATGGCACGGTACTTGTCTCTGTCTAATTTACTGAATTTTATTAATACAGTCCTTCAGCAAACACTTCTTTAATGCCTATTGATGCTAGACACTGTGCTGGGTGTGAGGGTCAAGTAGCCATAGGCTGTGGTCCTTAGGGGGCTTTGTAGAAGCCAAATTTGGCTTCTCCTGGCTGGTTGAAAGCCCATGGCTAAATTTCCAGGAACTCTGTGAGCTTCACAATCAAGTACCATGAAAGGGCTTCCACATGGAATCTGGCCAGCAGCACACAGCAGACCTTACTCAGTGGTTCTCTTTCTGTCTGCCCTTTCCTTAACTGGCAAACTAGCTAATGAACACAGACTTGCCTCTCTATCTGAACTAGACTGGGACAATACCAATGTGCATTGCTTTTCCAAACATTGTCATTAAAGGTTGAAGGAATAGAATATAAAGTTGTAATGTAAGTGATTGATCATCTGAAGAAAATAAACGTGAGAATTTTTAAAAGAAAAGAAAGTTTTCACTAGGTGGTGGCAGCACACGCCTTTAATTCCTGCACTCAGGAGGCAGAGGAAGGTGGATTTCTGAGTTCAAGGCCAGCTTAGTACACAGTTCCAGGACAGTCAAGGCAACACACAGAGAAACTGATCCCCCCTCCCCAAAAAAAGAACGAGAGAGAGAGAGAGAGAGAGAGAGAGAGAAGGGAAGGAAGAAAGAAGGAAAGGAAGAAAGAAGTTTTCATGGGGGAAGAAATGGTCTTTTGTTTATGTTTTAAGAAATTGATTTGTTTGTCTTAATTTAACACAAATTAAGAACAAGAGTATTAAATGAAGTAGCATGTGTGAAGCACATAGACAAATACCCACACAACTAGAGCATACAGCACCCAAGTCAAGGTCCAAATCGTCCACTGGATCCCTAAATGAGGTGTATTTATGTGTCTGTGTGGTGTGGTGTGTGGAAGGGGAACAGGAGACTGTAAGTCCACCTCTGCTCCAGTCAATAGGCTGAAATGACCTCTTCAACTGATAACAAGGAAAATATTTAAGACGTAGGAGCTTAGGTGCTAAAAGAAAGGAGAAACCGCATGTTGTTAGAGTCTGAGAGAGGCTGTAATGCTTCTCTTTGGCTTTGCTTTGGTGGGGCTGGGAACTGAACATTGAGCCTCTGCCTTAGTTGCTTTCCTATTGCTGTGAAGAGACACCATTACCAAGGAAACTTACAAAAGAAAGCTTTTAGCTGGGGGCTTGCCTACAGTTCAGTCATAGCAGGGAGCATAGTGGCAGGCGGGCAGGCAGGCAGGCACTGAAGCAGTAGCTGAGGGCTTGCTTGTTGAGACAACAGTAGGGCAGAGGGGGAGGGAGAGGGAGAGGGAGGGAGAGAAGGGAGGAAGGGGTGGTGATGGGTGGGGGGGCTGGGGAGCATGGGGATAGAGGGAGGGTGTGCTCGCACCTATGAACCTATGCAGGCGATTCTCATTTGTACCATTACAGACCTTACCCACACTGGTTAATCATGACTTCTGAGCACATTGTCTAGCTAATGCATGCTTCTTTCAGTCATCTGCCAAGAAAGTCTTTAATAAAAAAATAAGTTTATAAAACCCAACTTATGTTTTCCTCTGTGTGCTCATCTTCACTTTAGTGAGTGAATATTCCACACCCTGGGCCTCAGCTCTAGCAGACTACAGGGAGGGAGAGGGGAAGAGCTAGCCTCTTACAGGCCTGCTGTCTTCCGTCAGAACCTTCCAGTCTCTGTAAGGAGAAAGATTCTACTTTATCTTTGGTTCTCTTGACTTATTTTATTGTACTAGAAAGTGTTTTCTTTTTCCACACTAAAGATAATTTTCCTATGGAGAACTTATGTGCATTTTTTAGATTGTGTCTTTATCGTTATTGTTTTGGGTAGAATTATAAACAATGCTGTTCCTTAATTTTAAATTCCAGTTTCTCATTGCTGGTAGGTAAGGACGAAATCCCTTTTCTCACTGACTTGTACGGTGCCACCTTAGCAAGCTTATTCATTGGAATTTTCTACTTTACAATCATGCTACCTAAAGAGATGCTTGCTTCTTCCTTTTCTAGATACATGTCCCTTGAACTTCCTTTTCTTGTCTTATTGCACTAGCTATGACCTTAAGTAAGAGAGAGATGGAATGCTGTCTTTGCCCTGTTAGGGTTGCTGGGGGAAAGATATCTTCTTAGCACTTTAATATGTAATAGTGCACGCATGTGTGTGTGTGTGTGTGTGTGTGTGTGTGTCTGCGTGTGAGTGCATATATGTGTGTGTGTGTCTTTGTGTGTGAGTGCATGTGTGTGTGTGTCTGTGAGTGCATATGTGTGTGAGCGCATATATGTGTGTATGAGTGTGCGTGTGTGTGTATGTGTGTGTCTCTGTGTGTGTGCATGTGTGTGTGTCTGTGTGTGAGTGCATGTGTGTGTGTCTGTGTGTGTGTATCTGTGTGTGAGTGCATGTGTGTGAATGCATATGTATGTGAGCGCATATATGTGTGTATGAGTGTGCATGTGTGTGTATATGTGTGTGTCTCTGTGTGTGTGCATGTGTGTATGTGCCTTCTTTAGGCTAAGGAAAATCCTTTCTATTTTTTACTTTCCTGAGACTCAGAGAATGTAACTGATTTCTTTTAATCTGCTCTATTGAGATGTTTGGTTTGTTACGTTCTTCTCTGACTGTGGAAGTGGAGAAGGCAAAGGAGAGGATGCTACTCTTCAGGCTGACAGCAGCAGTCTTTGAGTCAGCTCTCTGTCGATTCAGTACCCTATT
>JADRCD010189965.1:0-10011 GCA_019843815.1 Montemys delectorum
CAGAGTGAGTTCCAGGACAGCCAGGGCTATACAGAGAAACCCTGTCTGGAAAATACAAAAAATACAAAAAAAAAAAAAAAAAAAAGGAAAGAAAGAAAAAAAGAATAGAAGGAGATCCTGGGACCATTTATGCTGGTTAGCTGGAGCTAAGAAATTAGCAGTGATTAAGAAGAGACCAGTCTCACTTAGATGAAATCTTTTGAGAGCACAAAGAAACTGTGTTCCAGAGATAGACATTAGGCTGGCAGCCAGACCTGGTAATGTGTAAGAGTCACCCAGGTGGTACTGGTTTTGAAGGCATGAAGGGGTCATGGAGAGCAACTGAGGCTTGGCACTGTGAGAGGCCAGAGAAAGGCCATTGGTGAAGGTGCAGCCTCAGTCGCAGTTGACAGCTCAGGATTGAAAGGGTCATGCAAAGAAGCTGAGGCTTGGAACCAATGAAGAGAGCCTATGAGAGGCTATTAGGGAAGTTTAGCTGCAGCAGAAGTGTATCATAGATGCCAGTACCATGGGATGATCACCAAGAACAGCAGCAGCAGTAGAGTGGAGTCAACCAGAACCCAGAGTGCTATAGAGGGCAGAGGTGGAGAGGTGACTCAAGCTCTTTGGAGGAGCCCAGAAGATCATGTGTGGATCCCAGACATTGGAACAAGAAACTATAACACTGGAGTTGTGTTGGAAACTATAATATGTTTGTGATACCAGCGCTGAGGAAAGCTGCTAACAGGGAGTGGAACCAACCAAGAGAAAGAATTGTGTTGCATCAATAAAACTGAAAGGGGTTGGACATCAGACATGGAGATACGGGATTTCGAGTTCTCCATCTTGTTTCAAAGGCAGCCAGAAGGAGACTGCCTTCTGCAGGAGCTAAGAGAGGACTCTCTTCCACACTGGGCAGAGCTTGAACACTAGGAGACCTCAAACCCCACCTACACAGAGATACACTTCCTTCAACAATGTCACACCTCTTCCAACAAGGCCACACCTCCTAATAGTGCTGCTTCCCATGGGCCAAGCATATTAAAACCACCACAGAGCCCAAGATCCCTGTGAGGTTTTGTTTTTCTTTTTTTCTTTCCCCGAGACAAGGTTTCTCTGTGTCATCTTGGCTGTCCTGGAACTCACTCTGTAGACTAGGCTGGCCTCGAACTCAGAAATCCGCCTGCCTCTGCCTCCCAAGTGCTGGGATTAAAGGCGTGTGCCACCACTGCCCGGCCCCTGTGAGTTTTAAGAGCCAGGAATGTATCAAGCATAAACAATGAGTCACTCATAGGGATCAGGGGTGGCTCAATGGAAGAGAACTTGTTGTCCTTGAAGGTGACCCAGGCTTAGACTCTAGTGCCCACATGGTGGCTCACAACCTTTTGTAACTCCAGACCTAGGGGATCTGATACCTTCTTCCAAACTCCATGGTCATGCACATTGTGTACATACACACACATGTACATGTGTGTATGCATATATGTGTTTATATGTGGGCAAGACATGCATAAAATTTTTTTTAAATCTTAAAGTCAAAGCATTTCCCCAAAATCTTACAGAGAGTTTTTTAATTGTGTGCCCAGGAGATGATACCAGGGATAAAAGGCGGCTTCTGTATACTTAATGGCAGACACAGCGCTAACCAGTATACGTGCAATCACATGTCCATTTCCACGTCAGCCCTTCCAAGCCGGTTTTCACCAATCCTCTTACTAGTTCTAGGCCAGTGTGTTTCTACCGTAAAGGCAGAAGACATTTCCCTCTGTTGGCCATGCCCGGCTTCAGTGGGTTAGCTGGGCATAGGAAACATTCAGAAACCATGAGATGTGGGTGCAAACTGTCACCTTGGGTTTCAGAGTCAATCAGAAGGAGTAGGGATGTGAGGCATAGGGCCCAGCCTGCAGCTTGCATACCCGCTCCAAATAAGAAGGAGAGAGGGTCAGAGAGGGAGGGAGAGGGGGAAGGGAGTAGAAGGGGGTGAAGCGAGGGGGGAGGGAGAGAGGGAAAGAGAGACAGAGACAGACAGGCAGAGACAGAGAGAGACTGACTGAGCGACTGAGAGATTCCGGTAGCCAAAGTCAAAGAACGCATGCTTCTCTTCGCAGGCTCCCCAGTGCCCACGTGGACCTGGAGTACTGGGCAGACATCCCTTGCTGTCTGAGCTGGTTTCTAGCGGGACAAGCCAAGCCAGGCAGGTTTTCTTGCAGAGATCCTTCCAGTAAGGGAAAACAGTGTGCTCCATGGCTCCATGGCTCTATGGATTTTTTTTTTTCTTTTTTAACAATAATCTTTGTCTAAACCACTGGTCACTTCCTCCTCAGGATTTACGACCCTTTTCAAGGTGTCATTAGACATTGGCACCTGCCCCACACAGGAATGCTTGCACTGATCCAGCTCAGCTCCCCTCCCAGGGTTCTCCCCAGGCTGCTACGGCCACAGTGCCCACCTGCAGCGTCTGTGCTGACATGAAGACTCCTCCTGCCCTTCTCCCAAGTTAGTCACTGCCGCTGAAGACTGATTTACCCAATACGCCTTTTGAAAGGCGTGATGGGATCTGAGAACAGAGGTAAAGGGTTAGGGTTTTGTTTTCAACAGCAGGACATTTTAGACTCTTAGGAATTATCGTGCATGTTGTGGGTTCACACTGTGAATCTTCCCAAGAGGGTTCAGGGTACACATTTTTTTGCAGCTGTTTGGCATGGACCCTGAAGGCCTTGTGTGTGACCAGTGATCCATAAAACACAGTTCAGAAACTTTGTTCCACAGAAGCCCCAAGAACAAACCTATAGCCCTCTCAGCTATCCTGTGGCTGCTGCCTTTCATCTGTGGTATTCTCTTGGCCCTTTTCTCATTCTAGCTCCCCCTTGGCTCTGGAACCCAGGACAGACACTTTTAATTGCATGTCTGTCTGCGATTGCCAGCCACTATTTTCTCCTGAGTCCGTGAGGACCTGAGGAATCTGACCACCTAATTCCAGCGCTCCCACCGAACATGAGGTAGATTCTCAGTATACACCTAATGAGAGACTAGTGAATGAGGAGTGTAATCCTGTAGATCATGTTGATGATATACATGTGGGAAGGTCTAAGAATTCTGCAAGCGTTACATTTAGTCCTGAATCCTCACAACAAACCATGACCTAAGCGACAGCACCTCTATTTTGCACTCATGACCCCATAACCAGTAAAAGCCAGGATTTGAACCTACAGAATCTGGGACCAGAGCCTGAACTACAAACAGTTGTTTTCTATGGCCTAAACTATTTTCCCATGTCTTAATAAACTCATAAATTTCATTTGATTCCAGCAAGCGGTGACATCATGCTTTATATCTCTCACAACAAATTAGGTTAAACTTGGTAGGATACTGGACAATTTCATCAAAAAAAAAATGTTTTATTTGCCAAGTAGGCACCTAAATAGAATGAAACCTGAGCTTTACAAAATGTGTGCATATATATTTGATAGCAAATCTATCCATATACCTTCAGTTCATGGGTTAAAGCCACTGGTCTACTAGCTGTTAACAAACGTTCATTATACTCAACTGATCCATTCTCTTTTGCGGACTAAATTAATAAATTTTGATTACTATTATCCTAAGAAAAGCATGTGTTCCTGACTATTCAGAACACTAAGACTCCCCCGCCCCCCTTAGAAGAACAAGGCCAAGCTTGTGCTGGAGGCTTGATTTCTTTGTAGTTATGTTGCTGGCTCTGCTGTGTATAGCAAAGTTACCTTTACCCCTTGTGGGGCAGGGTTGAAGATGTTAATCAAGGGCTGTCTCAGGTCATCCACAAAAAAAAAAAAAAAAAAAAGAGTGGAAACAATTTGGAGACTGCCTCCTGAGATTTTGTTTGGCTCCTTTGCCAAGCTCAGTCCATTCCCAAATTCATTCTATCTAAGCCAGTTGCCAGCAGGAAACTTGGGGTATAGATGGGAATCCAGGGACTCACTTGGGGTAACCAAGCTCAGGCTTCTGTTTTCCGTCCTGCCTCTGAAATCACAAGGTCACAGGGAATGATGAATCAGTTCCACGTAGCCTTACCCGCTCCTTCCCAGACCCATTCTTTATACCCCTCTGCCGCAGCTTCTAGGTGAGGTTGTTCCTTGGAATCCACTAAAGCCTGCAGGAGAGTGGGGCATGGCCTCCACAGTCCCTGATGGTACCTGGGGTCCTCTAGGGCTATAGTTGCTGTCCAATCCCCAACACCACATGAAGTCTGTAGAGCGGTGCACATCTGTATCCCCGGGGCTCGTGAAGTGGAGGTGAGGGGGATCAGAAGCTTATTGTTAGTATTAGCTACATAGCTAGTTCAAGAATATAGGAGACTCCATGAGGCAGCGCAGTGCAAACCTGTGTTTGTATGTGTGTAGAGATAAGCATATTGGTTCAGGTTCCTCTAAACTCTTCCTCCCAAGGCAGAAATCATGGCAGAAGGGCTGACGAATTCTAATTTGGGCAGGAGGTAGGCTTCTAGCATTCACTTGGGTGTTTACACTTAGGCTGTATAGTCATGGGCTGCTTCACTGTATTAAAAACATTCTGAAAAAAAAAATCGTTAGAGCAGCTCATCATTGTATAAGCATCCCAGAATGTACTAACTCACAGTGAGGTAGCTGTAACATCCATCACTAGGCAAAATCAAACAACAACGACAACAACAACAAAACAAGAGCCTCCCAGGAGAGCCATGGTCCCGTGGCTTCTCCATGAGCAGAGGCTGCTGGGCCACACACTGCTGGACGCACACACCAGGCGATAAGCTTCCCTTCCCCTAGGAAGGCCACGGCAGGGAAAGCGCTATTATTACTGCCCAGAAAGGGGGCCCAGCCAGGAGCACTTTTATTCCTTACTTTGAAGATGTCTGTGTTGTTTGAATTTTTAAACAGGAAATCAGCCATGTACTTATTAATACTTATTTTTGTCTCAGAAAAGTTCATTGATGAACTAAGCAGCTAACATCTTTTGACTCCTTAGTTGGCTCGGAACGGTGCGCTGAGCTTGATCTCCTTTGTCTTATAGTCTTCTGAATCACTGGGGAAACAGAGGCCCAACCCTGGGCCGATGGCCTAGCGTCACCCGCTGCCTGCTGTACACTGGGTATAGGAGCGAGGCCTGGGAGTGGGGAGGCTTTGCTGCCTTGGTGTGACCAGAGCCCAGTCAAGACGGAAAACAGGAAATGGAAACCAAGGACACTAATGACTGAGGAGAATCAGCAGAGTCACTTCCTCAGGCAAATATCCCTAAAAGTTGGGTGGCATTAAAAAGACAGTCGGAGGGCCTGTCTGGAAGACCCATAAACGTTTTCAGTTGGTTCTGCACACCCAAATGCCCCGCCTCACAGGGCAGCTCAGCCCAGACAACTTCAATTACAGCCAGATGAGTCCTTAGGCAGGCGGACACTGCGAGAGATCACCCCACTGTGTCCCCAGACTGGAGAATAAAATAAGTGTCCTTATGGGGAAAACCCAGTCATGGAAGAAATTATGTTCCTAGATCAAAGCAGCTTGCTTCCCCAGCCCCATCTCCAAGTCAGCAAGAGGCGGAACCATATGCCAAAGTCCAGGCCACACCAACAGTGCCATGAGTCAGTGTGTGGAAAATCACATTCACTCGGCTCCTCTTATAAAGGAAGTAACTGCCCACCCTGCTCACATTCACTCGACTCCTCTTATAAAGGAAGTAACTGCCCACCCTGCTCACATTCACTCGGCTCCTCTTATAAAGGAAGTAACTGCCCACCCTGCTCGCCAGCTGAAAACCATGCCCATCTGGTAGAGACACAGTTGAAGAAATGAAGAGTTCCTCAGAATGTCCCTTCTCCCCTAGTGGCCTCTGGAGAAGGTGTGAGGACAAGTGAGAACGGGCAGGAAGGGGTTGGTGCGAGGTGTCTTTTCTGCCCTCAGTCATCCCAGAAGGTGGCTCCTTGTGCTCACCCAGTCAGCAGAGGCTCTTGTACGAGGTCAAAGGCCTCAAGGGCTGTGGGAACCAAAGTCTGGAGCACAGCCGCTGGGCAGTCTCCACACAACTTTACATGTGAGAACCTTCCCGAAGCTGGCCCTGGGGTTAGAGCTCTGATAATGAACAGCAGGCAGAAGCAAGTGCTGCCGTGGCTGGGAGGACCTGAGGGAAGACAACAGCTACTCCAGGCGTCTGACAGCAGCCATCTCCAGGAGGCAACTCACAAGAAAAAGATCAGCTTTGGGCCAGTGTGCTACAATGGTGCAAAACTCACGGGGTGTCAGAGCCTTAATGGTTCTTAAAAGCTGTTGATATCCATTGATATATGATGAGCCTAAATGATTTTAATTAAATGAAACTCTATCAACATTACCATAAACTGAGTTTGAGAATAAATCAAACACTGGAACGTAGACTCGTGTGGTCAGCTTTAACATAGCCTTCAGTTTCCATTTGCTTGAAAGCTGTAGAAAAGCTGATTGTTGAAGAACTGTGAGGTGCAGTTCTTCTGTTTCTTAGCTCTGATGGTACACAAGCCCATTGGTGGCCTTCGGCTGCAGTGAGGGGCAGTCTCAGAGGCTCTCGGGCCTTAGTGACTCTTGCAGATGTCTCCTCCCTCCACTCCACAAGGGCCCTCTGGCCTCATTCCTGCCTCTTTCAAGGACCAAAAAGCAGGAGACATCTCATTCCACTCCGCCTCGCCTACAGGAAACTGGAGAGGAGAGTCGTGTGTGTGTGTGTGTGTGTGTGTGTGTGTGTGTGTGTGTGTGTGTGTGTGTGTGTGTGTGTGTGTGTGTGTGTGAGAGAGAGAGAGAGAGAGAGAGAGAGAGAGAGAGAGAGAGAGAGAGAGGAGTCCCAAGCCTTTAGGGAGAAACTGCCCACAGCTGAAGACCAAGAAGACAGAGGCATGCCTGACAGAGCCTGGGACTTGCATGAGCTGCATGCCAGGTGGCTGTTTGGAAGTCCCTGTTAGCCAGGCAGTGGTGGCACACCCCTTTAATCCCAGCACTTGGGAGGCAGAGGCAGGTGGATTTCTGAGTTAGAGGCCAGCCTGGTCTACAGAGTGAGTTCCAGGACAGCCAGGGCTACACAGAGAAACTCTGTCTCGAAAAACCAAAAAACAAACAAAGAAACAAAAAAACCCCAAAAAACAAAAAACAAAACACACATATAGTATGTTCACGTGGCTTAAAATTCAAAATTATATGTAAAGATAAATATGGAACATACTCCCTTGCAAGGAGTGTTCCTACTCCTCTAACAAGTGATAATATTTAGTAATTTGTTGTCAATGTGATTTTCTTTCTTTCTTGTTTTAATGGCAGGACTTTACTATACAGCCTTGGCTGGCCTAGAATCCTGCATGAATGAGGCCAGCTTCAGATTGGTGGCATTTTCCCTGCCTCTCTCTCCTGGCTAGCAATAAGACTTCTTAATAATATTAAGATAGGCACTGTGCTTTAGCTGGAACCATTCAGCTCTCTGGAAGAGAGCACTGAGCCCAGGCCTTGCTCCGGTATCCTCAGAGTCCACAGGAGGGAGCAGCCAGGCCTCTCCTGGTACAGGCTGCCAGGGTCTGGATACTCCAGAGCTGAGCCCGCAGAAATGGAGCTGAAGCCATGGCCAGGCTGAACTGCTCTTCCTGTGGCATCTTCGGTCTAATAATAATCCCAGGGAAACCATATCAGTGTTTCCTAGAAACACATGGCAGACTGTAATCTGTCCCACATTGAACCACAGACAGACTTCTGCATACTCGGGATTACGCGCATCCTCTCAGCTGGGATGCTATTCTAAACCACAAGCACGGCTCAGTCATGTCTGTGGTCAGCAGGACCCCTCAAGATATCTGTTGATTTCCTTTGCTCCCTCCACTGTGGTTGAAGGGGTAGTTAGGAGAGTGGGAGGCACAGGCCTTCCATCACCGCCTCCCCCAGCTCCCACAGGCTCAGAGTGTAGGCCAAAGATCAGAGGCCACAGTGCAGACTGGGCGAAAGGCTGACTGAGTCACCGCACTGCTTTCGCTGTGCAGGGTGCCAGAGACAGCTTGCTGTTCTCACCCCACTCTTGGCCAGGTCTCTGCTCATCGCTCTCTGCATTGTTTCCCACTGACTCACCACCCACAGAGATGGCTGGAGTGTTTCCAACTCCTGGACTCCACCCAGGGCCCCTCCCAAACACCCCTACTGATTCCCACTCTCTGTGGGGCCCTGAAATGACACTGTGGACCCTGCTTGTTTGTATATTCCCTGAGGCCACAGCATATCCTGACCAAAGCAGTGGCAGAGAGCAGAACCCTCACTCACCATCCTTTCAGGCCACCTGTGTGGTTTGAATTTTGGACAGGGAGACCGTGACATGAAAATAAAGAGTGCTTGTGGCCCCTCTGCCAGGACAGGGTGTTATCGATAACCCAGTCTATGATGAGATGAATGCACTTTCATGCTCCATTCGAGCAGAATTCATTTTCTTCAGAGAAGTAGAAATTATTGGGGAGTCTATGGGAGAAAACTGAAGAGAAAGGACCCTCCGTGAGCCAGGCAGGCTACCGGCAACACCTGTGTTCTGGAGACAGAGGGTTCTGGAAATAAACGTGACTTAACCGGCATTAAACTTGAAAATGTATGTTTCCAGAGCTAATATACAGCAACAGCTTCCAAGAAGACGTTGTCTAACTTAATGAACTGATGTTCACACATAGCAGCCACTTATGTTCCCCAAGGGATCACTTCCTCCTCTTGGTGGAGTAGAGCCATACTGGCTAATTCAGGTGTCACACACAGGAGGGGAGAGGTGATTAGCCCTCCTTTGTAAATCTGTCCTGGCCATTGGCTACACTTTTTCTAAAACCCTGAGATTTTGAGGTCACGCTGACAAAATATTCCTTTGTATTCTTGCTGCTGCCTGGAACCCGCTTTCATCTCATGGATTAAAGAGAGCTCAGGTTTCTGTGTTTTAATAACTGTGACCTAGATATTGATAAACAGCTCATACCACATTTGTGATCTGTTACAGAACATCTAGAGATGCCTTTGAAATTCTGATTAGCACAGGGCAGGGACTTGAACTGCTCACACTCGACTCCAGGAGTCTTGCTGTTAAAGACAACTTTTCTTGTCCTCCACTACCTTGCTTCCCAACACAGACTACCTGGGTCCTTCTTCCCGCCTGCCCCACACAGCACACAAGCTGCCTGGGCACTTCTTCCCACCCAGCACACTTGAATAAACTAACGTCTTTCACACGAACTGCATTAGATGTCTTCCCAAGGTCTGTGTTCCTGTGGGAAGGTCCTCCGGCTCCCAGAGCCCAGCTTCTTGGTTCAGCTTCTCTTTATCCTTCCTCCTGCTGTGCTGTGGCTCTCTCTCCTGAGTCCCCCCATCTGCAGCAAAAATCAACCTTAAAGTTCCCTCTCGGAGGACGAGGGCGCGGCTCTGTGGCAGAGTGCTTGCCTGCTGAGTAGAATGCTCCATTCCTGGCACAGGAAAAATAAACACCATTTGTGTCCAGCAGCCACACTCCCAAAATGTCCAGACAGACGCCACACACTGTGAAGCCTCTGTCTTCACTGAACTGGGCCTTGTCGGATCTCTGGTGACTGTCCACTGTCCGTCTCTATGTCATGTTTCTGGCTTCATCTTTTTCATTCTCCTGCTCCTTTGCACAGTGTCTGTGTACGTCTGTCAGGGCTATCCTCTTGCCTCACGGAACACTTGGGCTCAGTTTCCTCGACTCAGCTATAGAGGCAGCTCGGGGCGTGGCTTCCCTCTCTACCTGCATCTCAGCAGCATCCAGAACTGAAATGTGCTGCTGTGCCCTGTGCTGAGAGAACACCAACCCAAGACCTCTGCAGAATGGAACAACTTCAGCACGGACTATCTCTGTGACTTCTTCCCACTCATAGAGAGCCCCAAGACTAACCCATCCAAACTTTTCTTTCTGAGCATTTGGAAATAGAGGGAATGTATCATTGGATTTACCATGGATGCTGCCATTAGCAGACCTGTGTGTGAGGCTCTGTGTGTGTGTGTGTGTGTGTGTGTGTGTGTGTGTGTGTGTGTGTGT
>JADRCD010189967.1:0-39535 GCA_019843815.1 Montemys delectorum
AAAGATATTGTGTAAATTTTGTTTTGTCATGGAATATCTTGTTTTCTTCATCTATGGTAATTGAGAGTTTTGCTGGATATAGTAGCCTGGGCTGACATTTGTGTTCTTGTAGGGTCTGTATGACATCTGCCCAGGATCTTCTAGCTTTCAGAGTCTCTGGTGAGAAGTCTGGTGTAACTCTGATAGGCCTGCCTTTATATGTTACTTGACCTTTTTCCCTTACTGCTTTTAAAATTCTTTCTTTGTTCAGTGCATTTGGTGTTTTGATCATTATGTGATGAGAGGAATTTCTTTTCTGGTCCAGTCTATTTGGGGTTCTGTAGGCTTCTTGTATGTTCATGGGCATCTCTTTCTTTAGGTTAGGGAAGTTTTCTTCTATAATTTTGTTGAAGATATTTGCTGGCCCATTACATTGGGAATCTTCACTCTCTTCTATACCTATTATCCTTAGGTTTGGTCTTCTCGTTAAGCCCTGTATTTCCTGGATGTTTTGGGTTAGGAGCTTTTTGCTTTTTGCATTTTCTTTGACTGTTGTGTCTTCTACCCCTGAGATTCTCTCTTCTATCTCTTGTATTCTGTTGGTGATATTTGAGTCTATGGTTCCTGATTTCTTTCCTAGGTTTTGTATGGCCAGGGTTGTCTCTCTTTCTGTTTTCTTTGTAGTTTCTATTTCCATTTTTAGATTCTGGATGGTTTTGCTCATTTCCTTCACCTGTTTGATTGTGTTTTCCTGAAGATCTTTAAGGGATTGTTGTGTTTCCTCTTGAAGAGCTTATAGCTGTTTACCTGTGTTCTCTTGTGTTTCTTTGAGGGTGCTATTTACGTCTTTCTTGAAGTCCTGTATCATCACCATGAGAAATGATTTTATGTCTGAATCTTGCTTTTCTGGTGTAATGGTGTGTCTAGGACTTGCTATGGTGGGAGAATTAGGTTCTGATGATGCCAAGTGACCTTGGTTTATGTTGTTTTATTTTTCTTATGCTTGCCCTCCCCCCCACCCCCCCAATCTGGATATTTGTAGTGCTATCTGCCTTTGCTAAATCTGACTGGAGCCTGTCCTTCCTGTGATCCTGGTTGTGTCAGAACTCCTCAGAGTCAAGCTGTGTCTGGGATCCTGTGATTCTGGGATCCTGTGATCCTGGGCTTGTTAGGTCACCTGGGAGTGGAGCTTCCTCTGAGTGTTATGGACTGGCTGCAGAGTTGTGCCCAAGGTCTGCTCTGGACACCAGCTCAGACAGACCGGAAGGAACCCAAGTTACTGGGCTGGTGGAGTTCCTGTGTGCCTGGTCCCGCTGGTCCCAGTTACTCCCAGTGTCGGGACAGATGTTAGTTCCTCCTCACCTCTAATCCTGGGTGTGTCAGAGTGCCTGGGAGTGGAGCTTCCTCTCCGTGTTGTGGGACTGGCTGCAGAGCTTGTCCCCAAGGTCTGCTCTCCGGTCTTTACTTTAACTGTTCTGCACTTTAGTTTTTGAGACATAGCTTCTCACTGTGCTTGGAATTCACTGCTTTGGCTAGACTGGATGACTAGCAAGCTTTAGGAATTCACCTGTCTCCTTATCCCCAGTGCTAGAGTTACAGATATGTGCCACAGAATCCAGTTTTTGACATAGGAGCTGTGGTCAAACTCAAATCCTTATGTTTATGTGTTAGACACTTTGGATACTGAGCAATCTTCCTAGCCCTGAAATCAGTTTAATAAATAAATAAGATTATTTACTTCCTCTGGTTCAGAAGTATTTTTCATTTAAACTTTTCAAATTTCTAGTGGTTTACTCACTGTTCCATTAAAAACTCTAGTGTAAGCCTTGCATGGTACCCAGTGTTTTGAACATAACCATCTCACAGTTGCACATTCCTCATTCATTTGTAGTATGAGTTCCTTGTATTGCTGATGCTTAACAAAAAATTTTCCCTCTAAGGTTTTAAAAAGTGATCATTATAAAATATCTAAATGCATTTCAGATTTGAGTTACACTTTACTTACTCCTTCAATATTAGTGAAATATATAGAGCATACCTCTTCAAAGAATATGTTCTTTGTTTAAAATAAATTAAATGGAATCCTAACTAGTGGTTTAAATAGACATAATTTAAAATCATGTCTTATATCTATCTGTAGGGAAAAGTTTCTTATCAAATTTAAAAATTAAAAAGTAGGTAAATATTCTTGATTACTTTTGAGGTAGCTCTTGGCATCTACATGGGGTAGATTTATTGTGGGATTAGTAGCTAGAGGAATATATTGTGTATAAAGGACACATGACCAATTTTAAAGAACAGTGGGGGAAAATACCCTCGGCTGTTATTAGAAGTACTAGTAGCAGTGTTTGTAATACAGAAGGACTTGTAAAATTCAAGATTATGGCTTGACTATTTTGAACCTTGAATATTTTTCATCCCAGTCTTATTATCTCTGTGTAGATTAAACCTTCTTTGGAAAAGAAAGATTAAGTAGCTTCAAAGAGAGAAGGTGAAAGCATGTTCCTTATTGTGAGTCTTTGTTTTATGATTGAATGATAATTTATTAGGGAAATGTAAATGCAAAAAAAAGAGGTATAGTTTGATTCAAATTTTGGTATTGGATTTGTCCTAAAATGTATTTTTTTATTCTAAAGAGCTGTATTAGTGGTATATCCTACCATTCCCTAGAGCACTCAGTGGCAGAACTCTCAAATCGAGGGTATCAATATTGATGAATTGAAACTTTAATATATATATACATATATATACACATATGTATATATATTCTCATATGTATAATTATTCTCATTTCAGTTCAAATAAGATTTTACTTCTGTATAAGTTAAGTAAACTTTTATTTATTTTGATTGTTAGAACTTTTAGGGTTTTTTGTTTGGTTTTTGTTTTTGTTTTTTTTTGAAAGAAGATTTTGTTATGTAATCAAGTCTGTATTTGAATTCACAACCTCCTGTTATAACTTCTAAGGTATGGGATTACAGGCTTTTGCAGCACATTATTGTTGCCTTTTTAAATTGACATAAAGATTGACAGAAGCTACTTCTGTGTAAAGAGGAAGTGGCTGCTCTGCTTGGATCCTTATGAGCCGTTTGTCCATAGTGGACACATTAATACCGACACATTTATACCTTCCACAGATTGACACATGTATGTAAATATATACAAATTGAGGAAAGGAATGTATGTTGTTCATGTTGAGAATACAGACAGAAATGGTGGGCCTATTGGCAGTATCCTTGTGCTAGTTCAGGTTTGGCTTAACCTAGAGTGATAAAATTTTATATAGAGTTTGGTAGCTATGTTAGTACTTAAGCCGATCACTAACACATTCTCTTGACATAAAAAACCTAGACTGAAAAGTGTTGACTGTGTTACATAGGCACTCAAAGAAGCCATTTCATCTTGCCTGCTTGGCTTAATAATTAACATACAGATTATGCTTTGAGATAGGAAATGGAGAATCCCTGAGTCAGTTGAAAAGGTAGTACGAATTTGAAGGAGAAACTGATGATCCATGTTGGAAAAAGACCAGCCACAGGGAATTAACACCCTGATATTATGAACAGTCCCAGGAGATCTCAGATGACCTCAAGAGATTTTTCCTTTTGTTTGTTAAGAACCTTTTCGAGACTCTACTGACACACACTGTGAAAAACAAGGGACACTAGTATTGTTTATCTCCATGTTGGCCAGTAAATATCATAGAAGTTACTGGCCAGAATTTTTACTCGATCATGGCAAGATTTAGTGAAGGCCTTAGATCAGTCAAATGAAATTATCCATGTGTATTAGAATACGTATATTTTTAAAAATTCATTTATTTTGTGCACTTATCTATAGTGCATTATATATGTATGCACATGTATGTGTGTTTTTCTGTGTATGTGTGTCTGGGTATATTATGTGTGTGTCTGTACAGATACATGTATCTGTGTGTGTATCTGTGTATGTTAGAGAACTACATGGCAGTTTTATGCTTTAACCATGTGGGTGATTGAGATTGGTCTCAGGTGGTCAGGCTTGGCAGTGAGTGTCTTATTAGCTAAACCATCTTTCTGGATCGTGTTTTTGTTTAAATATAAAAGCTGAGGTCTTAAAGTTTAAAATATGGACATTTTGTGTGAGAATGAGTACTTTTTTTTTTTTTTTTTTTGAGCTATTTACGATGCTTTCCTCCAACCTTTCTTCTTTGCTGAAAACAGCAAGTGTCTGTACTCTCTGAAGTCATTTGTTAAGTGCTGACTCTTGCAAGAGAAAACTTAGGAAGTGAATGTAGACATTGTCAAGAGGAAGCATAAGGGATTTGACAACTCAGTGAGGACTGCAAGGATGCTTTCAAAGTGCAGCTTGAAGCCAATCTTCACATGGTGTCATGTGTATTTATTTACATATAGAAGGGGACATATTGGCATTATCAAATTATCTCCTTTTTCTTTAACACAAGGTAAAAATTGCCTATAATTACTGCACTTTTAAGAGTTGGTACTAATGAATTTGAAACATGATGTTAGTGAAAAAAATATGGTCCTATGAACCTACTTGGTGAAAACTACTTTTAATGACTTTTTCTTTTATAGACAAGTGCTTATAAATCATACTACAATAACCTGTTTAATTCAGAGAAGATGTCTTTTTATTTCCCTACTTAAATAAAAAGGTTAGTAACTAAAACTTAGAATTTGGGAATTATATAAGGTAAGGCCAGTGGGAACAAGTGTCAGGGTGGGAATGTGTCAATGTAAGATTTGTTTTTATTAATATACTTCATATGTTTTGGGGAGAAGGAAGGAAGAGAAGAGGAAGATTTTACAGTCATGCACAGCATTTTAAAATAGATCTTTGTTCATTTGAGACGTAGAAGTGAACGTAGTCTTAAACCTCAAGTTGGGAAGATTGTATACTGGGTGCATCACAGTGTGGATTTCTAGAGTGTCTTGAGTTCTTTATAGAAATGGCTTAGAAACATACAGCCTAGGAGCAGTCTATAGGGCCTAAAGTGAGAGTAGGGTTCTTTACCATTATTAACAAATGCCTTAATGCCTTACGTTGCTGTTAAATATTTGTGTGTGTGTGTGTGTGTGTGTGTGTGTGTGTGTGTACACATCATTAATGTTCACTAACACTAACTGCATATGGTGCAGGATCAGGAAAAAAAAGTTTGTGTTGCTAATAAAATTAAGTGCTAACTTTAAAAAATAAAACCTTACCCCTACAAACTGTTCTGTGTGAGCTGTTTCCACAGGGAAATGTTGATTAAGTAGTTTCCATTTTGGTATTACAGTATGGCCTGTTGTAACTTGCTGAGTATGTCAAAATCTGTTAAGTCAAAAAAGCAGCTCCAGCTTTAACCTCTACTATTTATTATGATAGAAACCAGAAATAGAAACCTACTAAGAGTTTTACAGTGTATTGAATTCCTGCACATCTCTTAGGGTAAGTAAAAGTTTTCTAAAAAGGTTGAGATTTTAGACAAGTCAGTTACTTGTTACATGTGTTAACACAGAATGCCCTTTTTTTTTTTTCATGCTTTTTTTAAATACATGTTTGACATTTAAAAAAAAGTTTGAGTCATGGTGTTGCTGTGTAGTTTGGCTGGTTTAGAAGTCACTTGCCTCCTCGTCACTGCTTTTAAGTGTGGGAGAAACATAACTTGCATAATGAGCATGTTGTGTAAAATACTATTCATACACTAAAGAAATATATTTTCTGATTTACTCCAATATGTTCTTATGACTTATTCAAGAAACTTGATTATCCAGATTTTTATTTTGTTTTGTTTTGTTTTGTTTTGTTTTGTTTTGTTTTGTTTTTTGTCTTTTCGAGACAGGGTTTCTCTGTGTAGCCCTGGCTGTCCTGTAACTCACTCTGTAGATCTGTAGACCAGGCTGGCCTCGAACTCAGAAATCCGCCTGCCTCTGCCTCCCAAGTGCTGGGATTAAAGGCATGCACCATCACCACCTGGCCTATCCAGATCTTTTTAAGGTCAGGACCAATGCCTGCTTTCTAGTGAATATTTATAAAATGTAGTAATTCAATATTAAGTGAGAATAATTCTTAACCTTTAAATGTGTCTAACAGGGTATATTGAGTGTACTTTCTGAATAAATGTTTATTTGTATCAGTACTTCTCCTATCGGGTGAGAGGGGAAGGAGGGGACTCTGATCTACTTGCTTCTTTATATGAGTTTGTACTCTAGTCAGTGTTAGTTTCTCCCTCCTTCTATCCCTTCCCTCAGCCTGCCCTCTGTCCCTTTCCCTTTCTTCCTACTACCCCTTGTCTCCCCATTCTATCCTCTCTTTGATTTCTTTTTGTGACAGGCTCTCTTGTAGCCTGTGTTTTCCTTCTGATACTCGTTCTTCAGTCTCCCAAGTGTTGTGTTCTACCGTGTCGAGTCTATGTGGTAATAGGGATTAAACATAGGGACCTGTATACTCTTAGCTGGGCGTATCCCCAGCCCCTATAGTGAGAGTTAATTAGCTGTAGAGTCTGTTGCTTTGTTTTAGTTATGATTTGTGGTTTAGTCAAACAATTTTTTATTTTTTGTGTACGTCTTGCTTTCTAATGAGGTTAAGTTGTCTACCACTTAACATTGCACTATAAGGAAACAGAAATATCAGTGACTTGGAAAGTAAGCTGTCAATTTGTGTAAATTTGTAAAGTAAGCTGTCTTGTGGTAAATTTGTTTTTATTTGGTTTTACATTTGTGATTTGAGAAAATTTAATTTATATCTTTTGTTTGTTTTCTTTTTTAAGACAGTGTCTCATATGTAGTTCTGGCTGTCCTAGAACTCACTCTGTAGACCAGGCTGGCCTTGAATGCAGAAATCTGCCTTCTTCTGTATTCCAAGTGCTGGGGTTAAAGGTGTATGCCACTAAGCTAGTTAGAATTTTAGCATCATTCACAACTAGATTTAAAGTCACTTTCAGAATAGACTCAGAAAACAAACTGCAAGACTGTTTTCCCCAGACCACAGGAAGGAGTGACATCAATTGATTGTTTTGACAGTGTCTTATTTAGCCCAAGTTGGCTATAAAGTTAGCTTCATGCATCCAACTCCTGAATGCTAGGTTTACAAGTGTGTTGCATTGTTGCAAACAACATAGTTCTTTAATTACACCTTAGTTTTATAAGAATAACCTGTGATAAGTTATTCATTATTCTCCACCAGTGAAATGAGCCAGTTCAAGCTGAATTAAAGTATATAATAGCAGGTTTATTGGGAAGGTTATATTGGGCAGATTCACTGGTCCCAAGGAATGAGTGTGGGAAGACATTATGGGAAGGAGAGGGAAAAGAAAGAAAGAGCTTGCACACACAGGGTGAAACAAAATGCAAGGGTAAGGGTGAGACCATACAGGAAAGAGTTTCTGGGGGAGATGAAGTCCAGCCTGTGAGCTAGAAAGTTTGGGGTAGAGTATAGGCCATGCCAGCCATGCTCCATAACAGGTAGGGACTTAGAGACTTGGAGGCCAGGTCTACTTTGGTATGTTAAATATGCACCTAAGCTCCTTGTCTTTGGTCTGAACACCAACACCTTGTATAAAAGTATTACCAGAATACCTTGTAAAAAAGTCTTGCATAGAAAGTGTGTGGGGTTTGTTTGTTTGTTTGTTTGTTTGTTTGTTTGGGGTGGGTCTGGAAATGCCTGGTTTTCTTTGAACAAAATTGTGCTATTCAGTATGACTTTAAATATTAATTTCTCTAGCTATAAAGGGTATGTGGACTATTTAGAGTTTGGTGAAAGTATTCTTTGAAAGAAACATGAATATAGCAAACAATTGTTTTTTATTTAATTTTAAATTACAAAGGTATTTTATAGTATATCTTAACTGCTAATTCCAAAATTAGGAACTTTGAAGAGTCCATATCAACAACTCTTTCTGGAGGCATTCAAAATAGAGGCTTGTCTCCTTTGTGTGTTGTAAAATTCTTGTTTTAATTATGTGTGTTACATGCATATGACTGTACACAGGTGTGCACCTACATAGCCCAGAGAAGGACATACTTTTATTGTTCTCTACCATATTTCTGTGAGACAGGGTCTTTCATTGAACCAGAAACCACCAATCTGACTGGGTTGATTGCCCAGCAGAATCCAGGAATCTGCATGCTGCCATGTCCCAGTGTTGGTGTTACAATCATTACTGCCATGCCCAGCTGTCTCTTGTCATGGGTGTTGGAGATTCATACTTAGATCCTCATGTTTGCTCAGTAAGCACTCTTAACCATTGAGCAATCACCTAGGCCTCATTTTAATTCTTAGCAATATGTCAGTTATAGTAATAGTGAATAGTAATGTTGACTGAACCTATGTGCAAGTGATGAAGTATTTAAATTCAAGTGGTTAACATTTTTGGTCTATCTTTTCCTATAAAGGTATTATATAGTTATTATAACAAGGTTACCTATTTTAGAAATTTTATAAGTACAGGAAAAATAGTGCTTGTCAAGGGTTATAACTGCTTATTTATATTTTCATGCTGATTTCTTTCCTGTTTTTTTTTCCCCTTATGTGCGTTTATTACATTTAAGTTGAATCATGCCGGGCAGTGGTGGCACACGCCTTTAATCCCAGCACTTGGGAGGCAGAGGCAGGCGGATTTCTGAGTTCGAGGCCAGCCTGGTCTACAGAGTGAGTTCCAGGACAGCCAGGGCTAAACAGAGAAACCCTGTCTCGAAAAAAAAAAAACAAAAAACAAAACAAAACAAAACAAAACAAAAGTTGAATCATACTGTTTCTGTAATGGGATTAGAAGCTTACATTCAAAGCATTATAATCACATTTATATTATAGCTAGAATTTTTATGGTGCAAGAGTGTTAGGGTTCAAAATATTTTGTCTGAAGTTTCATATAGTATTTCATTTTCATTTATTCATACCAACAGACAAAATTTTAGATTTTCCTGTTTATAGTCATTTAAAAATTATGTTTCTATTTTATTATTATATGTGCATTGGTGTTTTGTTTACATGTATGTCTGGGCATCACATGTGTGCAGTACTCCTGGAGGACAGAAGAAGGGATACTCTAGAATTGGAGTTACAGGTAGTGTGAGCCTCCGTGTGTGTGCTGGAGATGGACCCTAGGTTCCCTGCAAGAGCCTCCCTCCATCTCCTAAACTGTAATCATTTAAACATGTGAAAACACTCAGGTTGTGTTCTATCTAAAACAAAAGCAAAACCAAAGTCAAAAGAAAAAAAGCAGCTGGCTAGATTTGGCCTCTGGCTTATTTGTCAGCTCCTGCTTTGGAAGATAATTTGCTTGTGTTTTATTTATATTTCAATGTGTGTGTTTGTGTGTGTGCATGCTCATGTGCCATAATCTATAATGTTTCTTGGCGTGATTTCCTTAAAGGCAAGGAGTCAGCCTCTGTAAGCCCACTGACCCTGACTGTGACTTCATCCTCCTTATTGCAAGAGTAAACCAGCTCTTCAGAGGGAGGACTGACCTTGACTAGTGAGATCCAATGCTAGAATTCCCTAGAAATACTATGCTTGGCCATGAGCATCATTCAACCTTTGTAGGAATCTGCAGCCTTCCAGGGAATGCCCCGGCAGCATTCAAAAACTGCATTTTCTTTGAATCAAAAACTGCTATGTTTTCAGATCCAGTTTTCTAACTTTAGAGATGAATTTAAACAATAAATTTATGTTAGCTAGAGAAATAAAGATTAAAATTAGAGAAACAAGGAAGTAGCCAAAAATAACTGTTATAAAACTCCCTTTTTGTCTAAGGGTAACAATTATGTCTTCCAATGTATCCATTGTGGAAAAACAGCCATAGTTTTGGCTTTGCTATGGTTCCGTTTGTTTTGGATCATAGTTTATTCTTTTTTTGGGGTGTTTGTATAAATGCTCTATTTCTTACTTTTAACTTAAATTCAAAGGATTCTAGCTGATCTTTAAAGAAATGTGTGTGGGGCAGTACTAGCAAGTAAAATAAGACTATATGCTTTCACTCCTTATCATTGTCTCTAATGATACAAAGTTTAAAGTGTTAGACTTTGAGTGGTGCAGATTTATATACTGACTTACAAAATTGTAGTTATTGGACAGATACCAGCTTTATTCAGTTAGAGCTCTCTTTAGATGTACAATGCTTCATCAGAACATATAAAGGGAATGGAGTACCTGTATTTATCTTTCATCTTAAAATCAGCAATTAAACACAGTGGACTCAAGGATTTGAAAGATAAATTCTAGATTGTCTTTCATAGTGTGTGCTCTTTTTCAAATATAAAGTGCTTGCTTTAAAAAAAAGATCCACAAAACTGTGATAATGAAGTTTTAAATTTTTTAATTAATGTATTTTGTATGTACATATGGCACAAGTAGAAGGTTAGAGGACAACTTGTAGGAGTCAGTTGTCTTTTACTGTGTGGGTCCAAGGATCACACTTATGCTGTCATTATTTCTTTCCTTGTTGAGCCATCTTTCCAGCCCTGGTAAAAGGTGTTTTTGGCTTTTCTTTTACTTTCTTTTTTAGAAATAAACCACTTTTTATTTTATTTTGTTTCATTTGTAGAACATGATTTTAATATTTTCAACTCTTAATATTCAACAAACAACATAATTATCTTAAGATATATTTCATTGTTATGTCTTCTTTTTCATTTCTGATTGTATTAATTCAGATACTGTCTCTGTGTTTATCTATTTTGTTGATTTTTCTCAAAGAACCAGCTCCTGGTTTTGTGATTCTTTGTGTAGTTCTTTTTGTTTCTATTTGGTGGATTTCAGCGCTGAGTTTGATTATTTCCCCCCTTCTACTCCTCTTGGGTATATTTGCTTCTTTTTGTTCTAGAGCTTTCAGGTGTGCTGTCAAGCTGCTAGTCTAAGCTCTCTTCAGTTTCTTTTTGGAGGCAGTTAGAGCTATGAGTTTTCTTCCTATCACTGCTTTCATTGTATCCCATAAGATTGGGTATATTGTGGCTTCATTTTCATTAAACTCTAAAAAACCTTTATTTTCTTTCTTTATTTCTTCCTTGACCAAGTTATTGAGTAGAGTGTTGTTCTGCTTCCATGTCTTTGTGTGCTTTCCATTGTTTTTGTTGGTATTTAAGACCAGCCTTAGTCCGTGGTGATTACTTCAATCTTGTTGTATCTGTTGAGGCCTGTTTTATGACCAATTATATGGTCAATTTTGGAGACGGTACTGTAAAGTGCTGAGAAGAAGGTATATATTTTTTGCTTTAGGATGAAATTTTGTATAAATATCTGTTAGATCTGTTTGGTTCATAACTTCTGTTAGTTTCATTGTGTCTCTGTTTAGTTTCTGTTTCCATGGTCTGTCCACATTTGAGAGTGGGGTGTTAAAGTCTCTCACTATTATTGTGTGGGGTATGATGCGTATTTTGAACTTTAGTAAAGTTTCTTTTATGAATGTGGGTGCCCTTGCATTTGGAGCATAGAGGTTTAGAATTGAAAGTTTATCTTGATAGATTTTTTTTCCTTTTCTTCTTTTGATAACTTTTGGTTGATAGTTGATTTTATTCAATAGTAGAATGGCTACTTCAGCTTGTTTCTTGGAAACATTTGCTTGGAAAATTGTTTTTCAACCTTTTAGTCTAAGGTAGTGTCTTTCTTTGTCACTGAGATGTGTTTCCTGTATGCAGCAAAATGCTGAGTCCTGTTTACATATCCAGTCTGTTAGTCTATGTCTTTTTATTGGGGAATGGAGTCCATTGATGTTAAGAGATATTAAGGGAAAGTGTTACTTCCTGTTATTTTTGTTGTTAGTGGTGGAATTATGTTTGTGTGGCTATCTTCTTTTGAGTCTGTTGAAAGGCTACTTTCTTGCTTTTTCTAGGGTATAGTTTTCCATCTGTTATCCTTTGTAGGGCTGGATTTATGGACAGATATTGTGTAAATTTGGTTTTGTCATGGAATATCTTGTTTTCTCTGTCTATGATAATTGAGAGTTTTGCTGGGTATAGTGGCCGGGGCTGGCATTTGTGTCTTTTAGGGTCTGAATGACATCTGCCCAGAATCTTCTAGCTTTCATAGTCTCTGGTGAGAAGTCTGGTGTAATTCTGATAGGCCTGCCTTTATATGTTACTTGACCTTTCCCCTTACTGCTTTTAAAATTCTTACTTTGTTTAATGCATTTGGTGTTTTGATTATTATGTAACAGAGGAATTTCTTTTCTGGTCCAGTCTATTTGGAGTTCTGTAGGCTTCTTCTATGTTCATGGGCATCTCTTTCTTTAGGTTAGGGAAGTTTTCTTCTATAATTTTGTTGAAGATATTTACTAGCCCTTTAAGTTGGAGGTCTTCACTCTCTTCTATACCTATTATCCTTAGGTTTGGTCTTCTCATTGTGTCCTGGATTTCCTGGATGTTTTGGGTTAGGAGCTTTTTGCTTTTTGCATTTTCTTTGACTGTTGTGTCAATGTTTTCAATGGTGTCTTCTTCCCTTGAGATTCTCTCTTCTATCTCTTGTATTCTGTTAGTAATGCTTTCATCTATGACTCCTGATCTCTTTCCTAGGTTTTCTATCTCCAGGGTTGTCTCCCTTTGTGATTTCTTTATTGTTTCTATTTCCATTTTTAGGTCCTGGATGGTTTTGTTCATTTTCTTGGCCAGTTTGATTGTGTTTTCCTGTAATTCTTTAACAGTTTTGTGTGTGTGTGTGTGTGTGTGTGTGTGTGTGTGTGTGTGTTTCCTCGTTAAGGGCTTCTAGCTGTTTACCTGTGTTCTCCTGTATTTCTTTAAGGGAGTTATTTATGTCCTTCTTAAAGTCCTCTATCATCATCATGAGAAGTGATTTTAGATCTGAATCTTGCTTTTCTGGTGTGATGGTGCATCCAGGACCTGCTATGGTGGGAGAATTGGGTTTTGATGATGCTAAGTAACCTTGGTTTCTGTTGCTTATGTTCTTATGCTTGCCTCCGGCCATCTAATTATCTCTAGTGCTACCTGGTCTGGCTAAATCTGACTGGGTCCTGTCCTTCCTTTGATCCTGGTTGTGTCAGAACTCCTCAGAATCAAGCTGTCTCTGTGATCCTGTGATCCTGGGATCCTATAATCCTGAGATTCTGGGTGTGTCAGAGCTCCTGGGTGTCAATCTGCCTTTCGGAACCTGGTGTAACCAAGCTCCTGAGATCCTGGGATCCTGGGTGTGTTAGAACTCCTGGGAGTGGAGTTTCTTCTGGGTGTTGTGGGACTGGCCTCAGAGTTCTCTCCGAAGGTCTGCTCAGGGTACCAGCTCAGAGTGGAAGGAACCCGTTCCATTGGTTGGACAGAGTTCCTGGGTGCCTGGGTCCTGCTGGTTCCAGTTACTTTTGGTGTGTTTCTGGCTTTTCAAGACTGGGTTTCTTTTATTACCCTGGCTATCCTGGTTCTTGCTTTGTAGACCAGGCTGGCCTCAGATTCACAGAGATCTTCCTGCCTCTGCTGCCTGAAGTGCTCAGATTAAAGATATATATGATGCCACCATGCAGCAGGCTCTTGGTAAAAAGTTTTTAAATGAGGTTTTTCTGTTGTTAATCTTGTTCTGTCTCTTGCCGTAGTATAATCTTTCCCTTAGCATTTTGATTAGAGTTTCTAGGTGGTATCCCTGGGAAATGGTTCTGAAATGCTGTTGAACTTTAAAAATTTCCTTAGCAGCTTTACTAGGATGTATAAATTAAATGTCATTATAAATTCTCAGACCTAGTCTGAGAAAGTGTACTTCTCGCCCCCAGGTCTTTCTTGGGCCTTGGTCTTTTGAAATGAACATTCCTAGCTGAACAGTTTCTTTAATTACTGTGTTCTACTAATAGAAAAGTATTTGCTCCGATCTGTTACTCCATCCTTTCCTGATTCCCTGACCTTCTTTCTCCTTTCTTTAGTATCTCATGGTTGACAGGAAAATGCAGTTTACCAGGTATAAGCATAGGGAAAAACTGAGAAGTGAACTTGCACTGAAGGGTTAAATTTGTAGCCTTATCTTCTGGGTAGTCCTAGTAATTGACGTCTTTCGATTTTTAATTTGGTTAGCTATTTTTTGAGCCATTAAGCAAATCTGGAAGAATCTGTGCAGAATAGAAAACATTTTTTCAAAACCATAAAATTTTTGTATGTGTATGTTTGTGTACTTGAGTGTTTGTATGTATAACATGTGTGTGCTGGGCCCTTTAAGGTCAGAAGATGGCATTGGATACCCTGGAATTCAGGTTAATAGACAGTTGTGAGGTGTTGTGTAGGTGCTGGGAACTAAACTCTGGTCTTCTACAAGAGCAGCAAGTGCTCTTAGCTGCTGAGCCATATTAATAGCCCCTGGAAAAACATGTTTTATAGTGACTATAGAGACAGATGTGCCTACTGCTTAAATGATGATGATCTAAAGATTTTAAACATTTAAGGTTAATGTTTTCATTGCCAAAACATTTACGAGTTGTACTGGCTAGTTTTGTGTGTCAACTTGACACAGGCTGCAGTTATCACAGAGAAGGGAGTTTCAGTTGGGGAAGTGCCTCCATGAGATCCAGCTGTGGGGCATTTTCTCAATTAGTGATCAAGGGAATAGGGCCCCTTGTGGGTGGTGCCATCTCTGGGCTGGAAGTCTTGAGTTCTATAAGAGAGCAGGCTGAACAAGCCAGGAGAAGCAAGCCAGTAAGGAACATCCCTCCATGGCCTCTGCATCAGCTCCTGCTTCCTAACCTGCTTGAGTTCCAGTCCTGACTTCCTCTGGTGAGCAACAGCCATGTGATAGTAAGCCTTTCCTCCCCAACTTGTTTCGTGGTCATGATGTTTGTGCAGGAATAGAAACCCTGACTAAGACACCAGTTTATAAAGAAATAAAAACTGGCTACTAATTTTGGATATCTTAATTCTTTTGACATACTTTTGTTAGAGCTACCAAGTTAAATGTCATATAAACACATAAGTATACTATAGTATCTTTTTTTTGGGGGGGGGAGGGTTTGAGACAGGGTTTCTCTGTGTAGTCCTGGCTGTCCTGGAACTCACTCTGTAGAACAGGCTGGCCTTGAACTCAGAAATCTGCCTGCCTCGCCTCCCAAGTGCTGGGATTAAAGGTTTGTGCCATCACTGTCCGGCTATAGTATCTTTTTTATTTAGGGAAAAACAATTACTTTTTAATTCCTTGTTTAGTAATTAACTGTCTTAACAACCAGTGTAGGAAAAGTAAGTGATTATGATGTTAGTGAATTTTAAAGTTTGTTATAGTGACAAACATTGTAGGATTTATTAGATTTTCTTAAAATCATCTTTTTTTTTTTTTTTTTTTTTTTTTTTTGAGACAGGGTTTGTCTGTGTAGCCCTGGCTGAGCTGGAACTCACTCTGTAGACCAGGCTGGCCTTGAACTCAGAAATCTGCCTGTCTCTGCCTCCTAAGTGCTGGGATTAAAGGCGTGTGCCACCTCCGTCCAGCATACTGTCTTTTTCAATAAAAATTGTGTGTATGAGTACCCATGTTTGCATGTGTGGGCACTTATGTCATATGCACATATGGAGGTCAGAGGACAACTTGTGGCGTGAGTTCTGCTGCCTAGCTTCTTAAAATCATCTTAACTAAAAAAAATTCATTTCAGGGGCCAGGAGGATGGCCCAACAATTAAGAGTACGGTCTGCTCTTTCAGAGGACCCGGTTTAGATTTCCAACACCCACATGGCAGCTCACAACTGTCTGTAACTCAAGTTCTAAAAGATCCAACACCCTCACACAGACAAACATGGAGATAAAACACCAGTCATAATGAAATAAGTCATTAAATAATAAGTAAGTCATTAAAAACATCAAGAAAGTTTTCATTGTACACCCATGTTTATAGTACATGTGTGCTGGAGTCTGCTAAGGTATATGTGTGGCAATCAGAGAACAGCTGAGAAGAGTGAGTCACTTCTCTCCTTCCCCCATGTGGGTTCCAGAGATCAAACTGAAGTTGTCAGACTTAGTAAAAGTGCCTTTACCTGTTAAACCATTTTGTTATTCTGAAATGATCTTAACTTTTAAATTGTTCCCAAATCATTCTTCTATCTATTTTTGTTTCCATCTTCTTCCCTGTTTCCTCTTCTCCCGCCTCCTTATCATTAAGTTTTATATTGGAATGGAACCCAGGACCTAGCACCTTCTAACAGTGCATTGTATTCTTAGGTATTCTGCTTCTGACGTTGTGTTTGTTGTTAACAACATTAAAGTTTAAACCCTTTTATTTCCAAAGTCAGAGTTTGAAATAGATCCAGGAACAATTTTTTTTTTTTTAAATAAATCATCTCATGGGTGATTTTGTTTTCAAAAAGTTTTAGATCCATTTATTTTATATGTATGAATATTTTGCCTACATGTATGTATATATGTAGTATGTTTATACCAGGTGCCTGGAAAGTTTAGAAAAGGGCATTGGATTTCCTGGAACTGGAAGTAAAATGCTTGTTGGACAAATACTGTGTGGCTGCTGGGAGCCAGAGCCCATTTCTTTGCAAGAGTAACTAATGTTCTTAACTGCTGAGCTGACATTCTTGCCCTAATCCTTATGATTTTAATTTGAGTCTACCAGTTCTAATTTTTTGCATTTTACTGAATGGCTATTCTTAGTTGTCTGTAAAAGGACCATCAAAATAAATACCCACTGATGTGCCATCCTGGTGTTACTATAATTTCTACAAAGGCTGAAGTATGAAAAGAGAGTCATTCTGTAGAACCTTATAGAATGTTGAGGACTTTGGAGTAGCAACCTGTAATCATAGAACCTTAGCCTTCTTAAGCAAAACATGATCTGATTTTTGTTCATAGTATGATTTGATAATTTCTGTTACATTTCAACCTTGGCTCTTTGTGAAACTGGAGACAGTTTCTTTTCTTTTTCTTTTTTGTTTTTGTTTTCCAATGTTCTGAATTTTCTTTTTTTTCTTCTTTAATTAGATATTTTCTTTATTTACATTTCAAATGATATGTCCTCTCCTGGTTACCCCTCCAAAAAAATATCAAAAACAAAAACAAAAAGCAAACCCTGTTTCCTCCCTGCTCCCCCTGCTCACCAACCTACCCTCTTCCACTTCCTGGCCCTGGCATTCCCCTACACTGGGGCATAAACCTTCACAGGGCCAAGGGCCTCTCCTCCCCTTGATGACTGATTAGGCCGTTCTCTGCTACCTATGCTGCTGGAGACTGTTTCTTAATGTTAGGTGACTTACATCTATTTAAGAATACTTGAATCTTTTTGACAAAGAGAATTGAGTAACTCAAAAGCTAGAGGTTAGCGCCTTCTAAGTAGTTATTAGAACATGTACTTTTGTTACCCACTGAATACATCTGTAAAACCAGGACAAAATGAATGAAACAGCTATTTGAGGACTCTACAGAATAAGTAAATACCAGGTTGAGTGAGAAACAAGACTAGAATTCAAAGTACCATCAGACTTGTATGTGAACATTTTTTTTTCTTCCTGTATACCTGCACATGGACTTAAGTACCATCTGAAACCTAGACAGATAGTATTGAAAGAAGTCTGCTAGGTGTGCTCAAAAAGCTGTAGTGATAACTCCTAATTTCAGAGCCCTGACCTTGCCCTCCTTTCTCTCATGGCATTGTCATCAGAAGCTACTGTGGCAGCCTGAAGCCAGAACTATGAGGGGTGGGAAGAAGCTTTCCTCTGCAGTTAACAATCATTGTTTCCCCCTCACATTTCCCCTCTTCTACTCAATAAGGCAGATGCTGTGTCATATGGAACCAGTTAGGGAATGAAAGCACCAGCATTCTAGTTGGAGAAGTGGGAAGAGACTAGTTCAGAAATTAGGCACTACTGAGGGGTAATGTAGGGAGAAACTTAGAAAAGCAGTGCTGTCACCTCACTGAATTTCATCATGATGCAAACAGCAAACATGGACTTTATAGTGGGCCTTGTACACAGTTCTGACAAACAGCTTTGGATGCTCTGGAAATGAATGGAAAGTCCAAGTAGTGAAATAGATAAGGGGATGATATGAGGATATTAGAATGTGAAGAACTTGAAATAAATCAGTAGAAAAATTTCCATCTGAACAGTAGAGAATACGTGTTAAAATTGAACAGAGCTTTAAGGAATTATGGGGTTATAAAATACTGGATATTTTGAAAACAATTGCATAATGAGAAAATACTTGTAGAATTGGATAGCCAACAACCTCACAAATTTAGAGAAAAACATAAAGATACAGATTTAGAGAACCCACAGTACTTTGTTCAGCTCTGAAGAAATCTATGCCATGTCTTCATATATCTGGAAATAACACAGAAGGAAAATCGGGAAGCTGGAAACAGCCAGAGAAAATTGATACCCTTTTCCCCTAATTATCTTGACTTTCACATCAGAACTCTGGAAATGAGAAGAAAGAAGCTAAAGAAATGTTTAGAATATTTGAAGAAAAGCACTGTGTGCAACCAGAGAAGTGATTTTTAGATATGAACAAGGGTGATGATTTTTAGAAAGTGATGTAATGATCCAAGTGAAGAACGGTATTCATTGGTCAGGAGACCTGCTCGGAAAGAGAACTAAGTGTGGTCTTTAGCCAGAAAGGAAAATGATATTCAAAGGAGATTTGGATGTTAGGAATGAGTGAAGATGAACACAGTCATAGACCATTTTCCTCCAAGAGGTTTTTTAAAAAAAAAAAAAAAAAGATTTATTTATTTATTTATTTAATGTATATGAGTACACACTGTAGCTGTACAGATAATTGTGAGCCGCCCCTCCCCACCCCCCACCCCGCTTGCTCAATCCCTTTTCTCTCCGGCCCTATTATTATTTATTATTATAAATAAGTACACTATAGCTGTCTTCAGACACACCAGAAGAGGGCATCAGATCTCATTATGGGTGGGTATGAGCCACCATGTGATTGCTGGGATCTGAACTCAAGACATTCAGAAGAGCAGTCGGTGCTCTTACCCGCTGAGCCATCTCACCAACCCCTCCATGAGTACTTTAAAATATCTTTAGCAGTAGTAGCCAAAAATTGTGAATGGATGCATTATTATATATGTAACATTTATAGACTATTTGACATGTTGTGAAATGTTAGTTGTATTTTATAATCCATAGAGCCACTATTTAAAAAAATTTAAAGGTGTTAGGGCAACAATAGATAAGTAAAGATGAAATACTCAACCTGAAAGAAGGCAAGGTAGGGGAAACAAGCAAGCAAAAGAAAGAATAAAATGTCAAGTAAAATTCTTACATAGCAATAAGTTTTAAATGGCATAAGCACACTATTAAGAGTTTTTAAGAATACATCACAGGTGTCCCTACTATTTGCTATTTATTAGAGGTATACTTCAAATATTGTAACATAGGGACACTAAAAATGAAAAGATGAAACATTGACAATTAATAGCAAAGTAGACTTGAAATACTCATCATGCAGGGAAATATTGCCAGACAACAGAATTTAAAAATGTACAAAGCAAAATTTGAGAGCACCTAAAGTTGAAATAAACAATTAAGTAGGATTTTTGATATCAACACTTTTCTTAGGGACAAGTAGAACCAGAAGCCACAGACCATCAGGTTTATAGAACCCATGGGCAATACTATTAACCAGCTGGATCTCTTTTAACATTTGTAGAATATTTTACCCAGTGTGGTTGTTTGAATATGCTAGGGAAGTGGCACTATCAGGAGGTGTGACCATGTTGGAGTGGATGTAGCCTTGTTGAAGGAAGTGTGTCATTGTGGGAATGGGCTTTGATGCCCTCCTCCTAGCTGCCAGATGCTAGTTTTCTTGTTTGTTTTTGGAACAAGATGTAGAACTCTCAGCTCTTCCAGAGCCTGCCTGCCTGGATACTATCATGCTTCCTGCCATGAAGATAATGGACTGAACTTCAGAACCTATAAGCCAGCCCCAATTAAATGTCCTTTATAAGAGTTGCTTTGGTCATGGTGTCAGTTTACAGCAGTAAAACCCTAACTAAGATACCCAACATCAGCAGGATATAAATTCTAAGTACACATGGAATATTTTTGGTGAACCATAGATTTGCTCTCAGTATAAATCTTAACAAATATAGTTGAACCTCATACATTTCTATTAGATCATAATAGAAATAAACTAGTAATTAGGAATGAAAGACAATAGGAAAATTTCTAAGAATTTGTAGTTTTAACAGAAGACTTCTAAATAAGCTGTTTGGTCACAGACTAAGGCTAATGGGTAATTAAAAGATGTTTTCAACTGATATAGCACATCTGAAATTATGCAATCTATTTAAGATCGAAAGGAAATTGGTTATAGTTCTTGCTGATAATAGAATTATAAAAAAGACCTCAAACTAGTAATCTCCTTTTCATTTCAAGAAACTAAACAAAAGAAGGCAGAATAAATCCAAAAATAAAAGAAAGACCATATGTTCAAAGCAGAAATACTATAGTCTAAATCAGTGAAAGTTGAAGTTTCTTTTTTATAGGTGAAAAAATTAAGTTGTAGAAGTATGATAAAAAGGGAAAAAACAAATACAGCCAGTATTATCAAAGAAACTCCAGGAATCCAAAGGGCAACAAGAAATACAAATCCAAAAACAGTTTTGCATAAATATGACAACTTAGTTCTTTAGACAACAAAAAAGGGGTCATAACTTGTTTGTTTGCAGCCATACTACCCTGAACATATTTGATTTCTTCTGATCTTAGAAGCTAAGAAAGGTTGGACTTTTTTGGCACTTAGATAGAAAAAAGGGATGTAACATAATCCTAGATGCCCAATGAAAACTAGAAGAAAGAATAAGCCAAGAAAGCAAGGCTGACATAAACTTCCTATAGAAGATACATAGCACCCAATTCATATAGGAGTCTTAGGTGCCCACTGTGCCAGCTTTCCTGAATGCCTTGATAACCCTACTGGGATGATGCTTCTCCCAGAAGGGCTGACACCTAATAACAGAGTTACGAAGAGCTATGATATCCTAAAGGTCTAAGTTTAAAGCAGAACAACAATTGAGAGACATTTTAACTCCTGAAGGGTTATGAGAAGCTCTTCAAACTTTATCCGAAGGAGTTTGTACATTTTAAGGTGACATCTAAACTTATAAATTATGTATATCAATAATATTCAAACATATAGCTTACATGCTTGAAGCTGACATTTAAAATTAAGTTGCTGTTTTAAATGTTCCCTGTGAAACAGAGCTGTAATAATTTGAGTCCTGTCATTATCCCTTTAAAAGAACAGGTGTAAGATGCTGGTATTGTGAAACACTCAGTGTTGCTAATGCAGAGGACATTGTGGTGTTTCTCACTATGGCTTCCGTGGAAATAAACACTTTTGCCTTGCGTTGATGAAGATCACTTTGCACAGGTCATTGTTTCTGGTAATTTCTGGATGATTTAGTACACTGGACCTTGTGTAGTAAATCACAACTTCACCTTTGAACTTTGCTAAGGTTATAGTTTTGTCCTAGTTCAGCTAGCCCATTCCATTCATACTATTATGAGCATTATGACTATTGAAACTACTTGTGTTAGTTTGTAGGACTCTTTGCATCATGATAATGGCACTCCTTTAATTACAAAAGCCACTCAGCATAGAAAAGGTGTGCTAGACCTTCCAAATTCTCTACTGTCATGACTCCAGAATTGAATTTTGGAATGATCACAAAATTAAATAACAACAACAAGATCAACAAACCACTCCAGTCCTCAAATTCTGGTCTTATTTCTTCTTGATTAGGAGTTAATAGTTTTGTCATTTGCATGTAGTTATCCCCAGCGTGTGTTATTTCTCAGTAATAATCTGGGTAATAATCAGAACAAAAGGTTCATGAAGTAATAGACAACCTTAAAAAAAAAATGACCTCTTTTATTCTATGTCCCCACATTCGTTCTCTCACTCCCACCTTTTTCCTACACTCTTTTCTCCCTCCTCCTTTCCTCTTGTTTATTTGATATTTGCAGTGTTCCTTGTTATTCATTCCAGGTGTCAATCTATATAAAAGGCGGTCATTCCTTAACTTTTGAAGTCTATTGGGACCAGGTCCCAATTTGTGTACCTCCTACACAAAACACCTGTTGACAGCCCCAGATGTCTTTCCCTTCCGCATTCCTATAGCTGCTGCTCAGTCTCCCTGTGTGGTAAAACAGGACAGGTTGGGCTTTCTTCTCTTAGGCAGTCACTTTAAAAAATAAAGATTCATTTCTTGATCTTAACTGATGCCCAAAGGCATTTGTTCTGGAAGACCATGTTTAAAACATCCTCCCTGAGCCTTGCCCTTCTTGTGTTCCTCATGTGGAATACAGAGATTGTGCTTGGCACTGACTCCCAGATAGCCAGACATTACCTTGATTCTGTAGCAGAAGCACAGTGACTTGCACTGAAAGGGTGCTCATGTAGACAACTTTTTATATTTAAAGAACCACCAGGCTGTGTTTAGATGACTGCAGAGCTGAATAACTTGGATGGAACTTTGTCTAGGATTGACTGGTTCATTATTTGTGCTCCAGTTTGTTGTCTCTAGAATAGACTCATACAATTAGAATGAGTGTGATGAACTTCATCCTTGACTTTAGCTGACACAATTGATTGCACTACTTGATTCTTAGAGGTGTTCTGATTCATCAGTTTACTGGAATTCCCTTAGACTTCTTTATGGACCAAGCATATTATAAAGTGAATTTTGTCAATTATTAAAAAATCTTGCAATACTTGAATTATTTTAGTTGTTCACATGAGAACATGGACATAGAAACACAAGGAAAAAAAACACATAGGTTTCTTAGGTGGGCCGTACTGGTTGATAATTTGTTTTGCTGAAGTAGTTTAGGACCTTAGGTGACTTTGATGAGGACTTCACCTTACTGTTTGGAGTCTTGTCTATACTAGTCTTCATTACAAAGTAAATAAGCTTAATCCTCTATTTCATTAGTCACACTCATCAGCATAGTTGATAGAAATAAACTCAACCTTATCTGTGGTTGGTTATAAGAATCTACTTGATTGAGGGTGTCAGACTTAAAGAAAAATTCACCAGGTGCCTAAGACAGTGTAGAAACATATGTTGGAGGTAATTTTCAAAGGACCTTTGCATTGCCACTTGAGTACAAGAAAAGGACTGATTGTTTTTGTTTAGATTAGCCTTTCGAGGAATCTTACATAGTGAACAGCTTTGGCAAACAGACATACCATACCCTCTGAACAAAGGGCAGGCCTGTTTACTGTTTATTGTCTCTTCCACAGCAAAAGCCCTATGTGTTTATTGAGAGTTCCAGAAGGCTTCTAAACTCAGGCTTAAACTCTGTCCTAAGAACCCTGTATGTTTAGACATCATTTATTAGCCCTGGGGCTTTGTAGAGCTGATATATGCTAATGTTTTAAGCTATCAGGCATTTTGCTTTCATCTGTGAGAAAGTGGCAAGCCTACTTTGTTAGCTTATAATTTGGCCCTTCTCAGATTTCTCCTATATCTTGATACTGAGATTATAAGAGCTTCTTGTAGGCATTCTCTATTCCCACAAAAATTGTTTGAAGAACATCAATAAAAATTTCAAAAGTAAGCCAGGTGGTGTTGGCACACGCCTTTCTTTCATCCTGGCACTCAGGCAGAGACAGGAAGATTTCTGTTTGAGGTAATCTGCAGAGCCAGTTTCAGTCACCATGTCCGGCTGACAGAACTCTTAGATTTAGGTACCTATCAAAAAGGAAAGTAGTTGATAGTTTGTTACAAATTGGGTTTTGACAGTCTATTTAAAAAGGAATAAGGCTGTTTCAGTGCTGTGATAGCCACTAATGACCAAACATTGATAGTGCTTCAGAATGGTTTTGTTCACAAACTCTTGCAACATAAATGTGGCCAATGTATTTTGAACAACAAATTAGTACTTAATTACTTTATTTAGACAAAGGACTTTTTTTTTCCATTACAAAGTTCTACAACATTTTAAAAAAATTCAATCATATTAAGTATCTTTTTGACATCATATGAAAAGTCTGTATAAGAGAGATATTGTTCTAGAAAAATCTAGTAGCCTATGTGTTTAGGAGATGGGAACCTGCTGGGAGGAACTGAGGCAGGAGTGTTGAGGTCATCTTCCTCTTCTAGAGACTTCAGTGCATTTCATATGTATAGTTCAGTTTGGCATGAATAGTTGGAATACCATTTTAAAAGGATACTTTATTTTCCCCATGGAGAATATTCTGAGAATAGTAAGAGGGTTTCCTCTTTTTTTTTTTTTTTTTTTTTAAATTTGTTGCCTAGTTTCTAAATGTAATGTCTTCAGCTGTTCAGGCTATTTGCAAAAGACAACAATATGAAGAACCATTATGTCCCCCACTCCTGAAAGCTAATGCAAGCAGCTACATGTATAATATCACACCAAAATTTTGTTGAATTAAATAAATACATTGTTTAAGTGGTTTATTTTTCTACACAAGCAATTAGGTAAGTATGTTATTTCAGGTGGAAGACTTGGAGACTGTATGTAGGTGGAACAATGGGAAGCTTTTGTTAGTAGGCAACACTTCATGGAAGAAGCTGAGTAAGTAGGTAAGTAGCTAGGGTGGCATGGCTTATCTTTGTAAATAAAGGGGAACAACAAACTTATATTTGAAACCAAGGGCAGGAAGTAAGTGGAGGGGCAAAACATACCTGTAGTTTGTAGAGTCTATATGTTAATTTTATGTTTAGACTTTCAATTTCAATGAAATAAAAAACATTTTGAGTGGGAAATTTTTCTTTGCAGTGTCATATGTAACAAAACAGTGTACTAAAAACTGGCTTGGAGGGCCAAGCTGAGGTAAATTTTTATGTTGAAATAGGAAGACTTTAGGTGAGCTGCTGAATTCCAGCAGGGGTGAATGAGACTGGAAGTAGGACCTCAACAGTGGCTTAGTCGCCAGATATGGGCCCTGGCTTGCTTTCTCTATTTATGAGGAAGCAGTTTGAATAAGCAGATTCATAGCAGACTGAAACAAGGACATAAAACTTGTTCTTGGCCAGGCCTGACTCTTGTAGTGATGGAAACCTAGAAGATAGGAGCTCATTATGTGACTTTTGACCTGCAATCATGCTGACTATGATGTTGAATATTTGCAGATATTCAGCATCTCAGATACTTGGATTAAGATTCATAATATTAGCAAAATTAAAGTTATGAAATAGCAACAAAATAATTTTATGGTTGGGTAACACAAAATGAGGAATTATATTAAAGAGTTGCAGCATAAGAACATTGAGAACCACTGGCTTAGATCTTTTCTTGTCAGATCATTTGGTTGATAGAAGGAAATAAATGACATCCTGACTTAATGGGATTTCTTAAATGAAAGGAGAACAGTTTGCTATTTCTGGCTTGCACAAGTGGGAGTGGAATGAGGAGCTAGGTGGGCTCTCATCTATTTTAGGATATTGAGGTTTTTCTGTCGATATATGAGACATTAAATGACACTTAAATATTAAAACTTTTTTGTGTTGCCATATGGAAAGATTAGCCAATATTGTGTGAAATAATTTCAGGTAGTATTCCTACTTTGTGTATCAAGGAGATTATTTAAGTAACATCATTAGTTGGTTCTTATAGAAGTGACATGTAAGTATCTTGTTTGGTTCCCTTGCTAACTCTAAATACTTATTGGGTATTTGATTTGTGTCAAATTCTTATCTACATATTTCATTTAATCTTGTAGAATCTAAAGACGTTGAAATCTGCTAACCAGCCATATTAATCCATTCTCCTTAAAAAATATTGATTGATGATTCTGGCTCATTGGCCACTGGTACTTAGACATATATATTCACATATCAGCTCCAGCAATGTGAGTTGTCCTGTTAACAAAAGCCAATTGATTTTTGTTTTCAAATCTCTGGTTTTTTGCTTGTTGTTTTGTTTTGTTTAGAGACAGGTTATCACTATATAACTCTGGCTGGCCTGGAGCTCAATGTGTAGACCAGTCTGGCTGGTCTTAAACTCAAGAAATCACCTATTTCTGCTTTCCAAGTGCTGGGATTAAAGGTGTGGACCATCACACTCAGTGTGAAGGGTGCCTTTTAAGGTAGCTGTAGCTGGCTAATTGGCTAGACTGGTTGATCATTTTCAGGATCTTCCTGCCTTTACTCTGCAGTGCTGGATTAAGGTATGCTGACATGCTTGGGTTTACTTGGATTCTACATGCCCAAACCCATGAACTTGCGCTTGTACAGCAGGTACTTTACTGATTGAGTACCTCCCATTTCCTCTTTTCAGATATCTGACCTGTGCACCTGAGCTGTCTCCTTGCAGTTTAAGACTATTGAACCTGTTTTGTTTCAGTCAGCAAAATAATCTTAAACAGGAAATCTTATATCAAGCAACATAATGGGATGTTGTTATACTGTAGAATAAGGGATGAGAGAAATGATTAACACCTCAGAGCTTTAAATATTTAAAATGCACATACATAATTTAAAAAGGAAAGTCTCACCAGCATCAAGAGCATTTAATGAAACCGTAAACTGCATTAATCGAAACATGATTTCATTGTCATAGCTGCTTGTGTTCCTATCATAATCTTAGGCAGAGTGTTAAGTTCATTTTCAAACTTTTTAAGATTACTTAACTATAGTGTTACAGGAATATGCTGAGGATTTTTACTACTCAGAATGGCATCATAGAAAGAATGGTTGAGAAATTTGAGGATGGCTATAAAGGACAAGTGGAGAGAATATCCAGCCAGACTTTTTATACTGTCACTTAAGAGAAAATATAGGTTTCTCTGTTGTTTCTCTGGAATACAAGATAGGAAAGCTTTCTTGAGGGGTGGGAGTAATAGAACCAGATAACAATTGTGGGTGAGTATTACAGCTATTTACCCTCGCCAGTCATTGTAATGTGAACAGGGGATGTGCCAAACATATATAACATTATTGTCACAAACTCTTAGTAGTTGCTGGCCAGTGGTGGCGCACGCCTTTAATCTCGGCACTTGGGGGAGGCAGAGGCAGGCAGATTTCTGAGTTCAAGGCCAGCCTGGTCTACAGAGTGAGTTCTAGGACAGCCAGGGATACACAGAGAAACCCTGTCTTGAAAAACAAAACAAAACAAAACAAACAAACAAACAAACAAACAAAAACCCCCTCTTGGTAGTGAGCTTAACTGGTAGGCAGAATTCCCCCAGTGGGGTTAGATAGCATGTCCTCCTCTGCTCCATTGAGCGCTTTTATCTCAGTTAAGAACAAAATAAGATGAATTTCATTAGGAAAAGGTTGTCTAGAAAGGCCCAAATGACCCATCACTGAATCCTGGTAGACATCCACCCACTTGGTGTTAGTAGAAATCTTCTACTAATTAGAAAGGGTAATTAACTAATAAGACTTCTGCCAACTTTTTCTCACTAGATTTTCCTTGTGTCTCTGTATTAGCCACTTTCCTCATTGCTGTAATCTGACATCTAACAAAATAACTTAAAGAAAGAGAGGTTTATTTGGCTGACAGTTTGAGAAAGTATAGTTCACCATTGTGGGGAAGACAAGATGATAGTAGTGAGTCTTTGGGTCATTTTGCCATCCACAGTCTGGAAGTAGAAGATGGACAGGATGTAAGGCTGACCTGAGAAGCCTCAAGACCTACCTCTAGTGACTCCCTTCTTTCAGCTAAGTTTTACTTTAAGGCCCACTCTCAGCAGGAATGAAGTGCTCATACACCTGAGTCTTGTGGGACAATGCACCTTATACTACAACATTCCTTAATAAGTAAAGTTATAAGAGTAGCCATTTGGATACAGTTTAGTGGAACAAAGAGTCAATACAGGAATAAAATATGTGTTCAACTTTGCTTTGTGTAAGTTTGCTGAATTTCAAGTCTTTCAGTATTTCATTATAATAGTTTCATTGTATGTTTGCATTTCCCTGTAGGTAATTAATAAAGCATTTTTTGTCCCAGTAAAAAATGTGTGTGTGTGTGTGTGTGTGTGTATAGACACACACACATATTTTCATTTGTTTGATAAAATATGCACTTGAAGTATATTTGTTCAATGTTTTGAGATTTCAGAGATGTATGCTTGTCTAATTAGGACCATGTCCATCCTTTCCAAGAGCTTTCTTATACCCTTTTCAGTTAATTTTCCTTAACAACCCTCTCTCTCTCTTTTTTTTAATTAAATGTTTTCTTTATTTACATGCCATACAATATCTCCTTTCCCAGGTTCCCCTCCAAAAAAAAAAAGAAGAAGAAAAAAATAAAACAAAAACAAACCCCTGTTCCCTCCCCCCTCCCCCTGTTCACTATCCCACCCTCTCCTGCTTCCTGGCCCTGGCATTCCCCTACACTGGGGCATAGAACCTTCATAGGATCAAGGTCCCCTCCTCCCATTGATGACCAACTAGACCATCCTCTGCTATACATATGCTGCTGGAGCCATGAGTCCTACCATGTGTACTCTTTGGTTGTGGTTTAGTCCCTGGGAGCTCTGAGGGTACTAGGTAGTTCATATTGTTGTTCGTCCTAAGGGGCTACAAGCCCTTCAGCTCCTGGATCCTTCATTGGGGACCCTCTACTTAGTCCAATGGATGACTGTGAGCCTCTACTTCTGCATTAGTTGGGTTCTGTCAGAGCCTCTCAGGAGACAACTATATCAGGCTCCTGTCATCCAGCACTTGCTGGCATCCACAGTAGTGTCTGGATCTGATGATTGAATATGAGAAGGATTCCCAGGTGGAGCAGTCTCTGGATTGTCCTTCCTTCAGTCTCTGCTCTGTAGTTAGTCTCTACAACTCCTTCCATGGGTATTTTGTTCCCCATCCTGAGTGAGGTAACCCAACCACAAAAGAACACACATGGTATGCATTCTCTGATAAGTGGATATTAGCCCAGAAGATTGGAATACACAAAGTACAATCCACAAACCACAAGAAACTCAAGAAGAAGGAAGACCAAAGTATCGATACTTTGTTCCTTCTTAAAAGGGGGAACAAGCCTCTTTTGAAGCCACTCATGTGATTTCTGTCACTGGAAATTAGTTTAGCCTGTCCTAGAAGTGATTTCATGGTAATGAAGTTGTATAGTACAATTTCTTTTTGGCTTCTTTGGTATAATGATCTTAGAGAGTTATCCAACCATTTGCATATATCTGAAATATTTGACTTTTAGTCCTAAATCACAGTTTTCTATATACCTGTGCTTATCCGTTTATTTCTTGATATAAATTTGTATTTCTTAGAATTTTTTCTATTTATGAATAAACCAGTGTACATTTTTTGTATAAACTTGTTTTGTTTTGTTTTGTTTTGTTTGTTTTTTTGACAAAAGATTCCTTTATGTAACAGCCCTGGCTGTCCTGGAACTCACTTTGTAGACCAGGCTGTCCTGGAACTCAAAGAGATCCATCTGCATCTGCTTCCCAAGTGCTGGGATTAAAGGTGTATGCCACTACTGCCTCACTCTATGTGTTTTTAGTTTTTTGAAGTTTATTTTTCTTGGGTCAATACCTAGGACTAAAATTGTTGGGTTATACTATAGGCATCTGGATAATATTGTCAGAAAATGGAAAACTACCTTCCAAGTGGTGGTACACTGCACTCCTATAAGAAGCATTTTGGTGTTGCTTCGCATTGTCCCTGTCCCTGTGTATTCACAGCTCATTGTGGCTTTAGTCAGATTTCTCTGGGAACTGATGATGTTGACTACCTTTCCATGTACATATTTGTTTTTTATATATGCCTATTTTGAAACTGACTTGTCATTGTATTACTTTGAGGCTTTTTGTAATTTTGGTCATTAAATCCCTGTCAGTTATTATTCTCTCAGTCTTTGTCTTGCCATTTCATTACACTAACTTGTATGACATATGGAGAATCTCATGGTTTTGAGTTTCACTCTCTGGTGGCTAAGATTGATACCAGACAACTTCTATGCATTATTGGTTGTCTGTTATCTTTTTGGGAGGGTTGTCTTCTAGTGAGTTGTAATAGGTTTTATTTCCCTTGCTTTGTAGTATTGGGGATTAAACCTAGGATTTTGTGCATGCTAGACAAAAGACTTTACCACTAAGCCACATCTCCAGTTCACAGAAACTGATTAACGTAGTTTTCATAAAATATTCAAATACAAGTCCTTTATGTGAGTCTTTGGATTATCTTTTGAGCTTCTTAATTTTCATAGTGCCCACTTTGCACATTTTTCTTTTTATGCCTTATTTTTTTTTTTTTTTTTTTTTTTTTTTGTATCTCTGAGAGATCTTTAAGTGAAACAGAGGGAAGAAAGAAATAAGCCATCCCATGCTGTCTCCTTTGTGCAGGAGGACTTTGAGGATTTTCTTACAGTGAGCCATAGGGTTGGGACAGCTGCTGGAGTGTGATCAGATCTTTTAAGAGGATAGTCAGTTTTTTTTCCTTGGACAAAGAAATAGAAGGATACTGAACATGACTATTTTTCTTAAACTGTTCAGGTAGTAAAGTGTAATGCAGCAAACAGAAAAGTTTGGAAATTGAAGTCCTCTGCAAATATAAAAAGTAGCATAAACTAGCCAGATGTAGTCCCCACACCAGGGAGCCTGAAACCATAGATCACAAACTTGAACTACCTAAGTATGGGGTGTCAGGGTAGGGCACTAGAAGACAGTGACAATCCAGTGAGGTTAGGGTAAAGAAAGCCAAGTCAGTAGACTGTCATTTTCTTATGATCATGTGAGTCTTGTTAGCAGTTTTGGCTGCTGTAGAAAATTGCTAGGAGCCCATGCTCCGTTTTTTTTTGGTTCTCTGATGCTGTACTTTTACTTTGCTGTGCTCTTACATTTTTATGGATAAGTTAACTCAAAGGTAGTTTTAGTTCTGCCACTTCCCATTCTCATGAATATGCAGTTAATTTCCCACATGCCTAGTTACTTGTATAATACACATAAATACAGACAGACACAGACACACATGTGCATACACTTCCCCACACCCAGCTCACACAATGTGTTTTAATTAGTTAGGGAAGAAAGCCAGTATTTGTTATTGAGGATGGACTTTATTTCTACTGTTACAGTTATATATGTGAATACTGAACTAAATTGTATAACCTGTTAACAGTTAACTACTGTAATTGATATGAAATAAGCCATCTTTAAGATAGCTTGATGGATTTTTAAGGAAAAAGCTTTAATTACAACGTGAAATCATCTTTAAAAAGTGATATAACAGTTAAAAGAAAAACAATCAAATAAGTAGTTTCCTGTGCTATCTTTATTAAAAAGATTACAAGCTGTAAACTCATGACTCCTATTAGGAAGTTGGGATGGACTCTGTCAGTACTTATGTGTCTGGGTCCTTTTGCCCTGTTACAGGTCTACTTTTCAGGATCTTCTGCTTTAGACTTCTAGAGATAATTATCTGATGGAAAAATCTGCTGTTTATCTCTTTATTCTGACAAGGTATGTTGTTCCTTTAATTAGGAGAAGACAGTAAAACAGAATTTTATGGAAAAAAAGAAAAGAGACAAGTAGGGGTTTATCTAAGAAAAGTATATATTTCTGTTATTCAAAAATATATTTTGTTATCTTTGTTAAGAGATTTAATTTGGGAAAGAGAAAAGGAAAATTTTGGAGATCTGTATTTTTCTTTAGTCCTTGTTCAGATGTATTAGTAGACATAGGAGTAAATTTTCTATTATCTGTGTGCATGTCATGTAGAAGACATGTGGCTTGGCTTATTTTGGCAACCCTCCTTACCCCTTTTTTCCCCCACCCCCAATGAAGTAAGTTGTTCTCCAAGTGCTATGGTTTCTGTAATGGGGTACCTTGCCAAATGTTTAAATGTCAGGTGACTCTCTATTCCCTTAGTTTTCTGTGCTAACACACAGAACCAGCACTTGACAGACTTTGAAACTTTGAGTGCCATGTTGTCATAAAGATCTAAAAAAATTTTTTTGTGCTTGTTAACTTTTTGTTTTTATTAGTATAATTTCTAGGCTAGCATTGATGGCTGTTTTCTACATCTAGTGCACTAAGGTTGATGCTGTTCACTTCTGTAAGTGATGATTTAATCAAGAATTCATTACTACCTAGTGCGTAAATAGAGCTTTAGATGTTTGCAAATGAATAAACAAATACATATGAACAAGCTTATATAAAAAGTTCATGGAATAAATTCTGCACTTTTTACATCCACAAGTAACTAATTATTTAAAAACAAGAACATACTAAATAGTTATGTGTTCTTGTGTCGGTTGAGCAGCTCAAGGCTTTAATAGACGCAGCCTTGTAGACATGACTGCAAGCAGCCTCTCCACAGAAGTCAAGACTACAGAGCAGAAGGATGTCTTTTTAATAACTCAGTACTTGTGCAGAACCAGAAATGATGTGTAGTTGTTCACCCACATTGCCATAGGTTTATGACAGCGTCTGTGAAAGAAAACTATCATTTAGAAGGGGCACATCGATCATTTTAACAGCAAGTGCTGACCAAGGGTCTCCCCACCTACTTTGGAAGAGAAAAACCTAATGTTGAGACAGTGTATTATATATTCCATTACCCCTAGAATGGAACCTTTATATTTACAAGTAAATACTCTGCAACAGCTTTCATTCAGTTGGGTAATTTTATGAAGTTTCCTGCTGTCAAACAGGTTCTTCCTATAAAAGATTCAGTATTCCTTGTAGTGTTATTCTCATTCATAAACACTAAAGAGAATCTCACAGACCCTGTGCCCACTTCGTTTCAAATGAACCAATACAATTTAAGGTACATTTCTCCCTTTTCCTCTCCTCTTAGATCTATCACATTTGTTTCTTCAAGAAAATCCTCCATCTTTCTGTTTCTCATTTTTGCCTGTGGATCTGTTGACATTCATTCTGAGCAAGCTGTTGTGTCTCCTGTGTAGATAGGACTGGGTTGATTCTTCTGTTACTTCTTTCTAGTCAAGATAAGACTGTGTTCCCTTTTTATTTTTTTTTAACTTTTATTGCATTATGATGAGAAAAGTTACATGATTTCAATTTATCTGAATTTGTTAACATTTAAAAACATTTTAAGTAAATAGAATTACATCACATTATTGCTTCCCTTTTGTACTCCAACTCCTCCCAGAGACCCCCCTTCAATACCTATAATATCTTTTTTGTCATATTCTTTAAAATTTATAAAATATTATAATAATAAAAATGAGTATTATAAAAGTTGTTTGACATAGAACAACAATCAATTTAACAGTCTTATGTAGATGCTTGTCTACAGCAATACTGAAAATACATACATTTTTCTCAATATAAATTTTAAATAATTCCAAGCATTAACTGTATATTTCAAAATAATACATCACTACTAGTATTTTCTTCAATGAACATAGATATATAAAGTGTTTTTGTTTGTTTTTTTGTTTGTTTTGTATTTAGTAGAACTTAAAATCTTGGCTTTTACTGTAGTACAAGCCCAAAATAAGACCAATTTTTAGAAATTAGATTCATTGTAATAAGGCTGTACTTCACTGACCCTCCCATCACCAAAGGATTTTACCTCTATCATAGCTAAGCTGAGAGTTGACAATTCTGCTACGCCAAGGAATGAATTGTAGGCACAATTTTTGGATACAGACTTCCTGCTATGGTCAAAGCTATTTGACTTGAGTGAGTGACTTTATTCTCAGCCCACAGAGAACAGGTTACATTGATTTAAGAAATGGTGTGTGTATTAAGATAGTCTATCCATAAAGTCACTCACCAACTGTTTCAGTGAGCAATGGTTCTGCTTGGAGAGTGGCACAGACATTAGGTGAGGGTAAGAATTTGGTTGATTAACAATATGAACTAACTAGTACCCTCAGAGCTCCCAGGGACCCAATTACCAACCAAGGGCTATACATGGTGGGACTGATTGTTTTGGTAGCATGTGTATAGTAGAGTATTGCAAATTTGATCATCGGAATGGACCTCGGCCTTGTGAAGGTTTTGTGCCCCAGTGTAGGGGAATACCAGGGCCAATAAGTGGGAGATGGTGGGGTGGCAGGCATGGGAAGGTGGTTGGCAACACGGGTTTGTTCTTTTTGTTTTTGTTTGTTTGTTTGTTTTTTGGAGGGGGAAACTGGGAAAGGAGAAATTTACATGTAAATAAAGAAAATATCTAATAAAAAACTTAAAAAAAAAGAATTTGTTTCATTGGCTGTGATAATTTGGAAAAGCATTCATGTCAGAGAAAGAGTAACTTATAAAGTACTCTTCTTCAATCTTGATTCAAGAGTTACAAGTGTCAAGCAAAGCATTCAGTCTCATTCTTGATGTTCTCTTATAAGCCCCCTCCCAATTTAATTGTCTACATTTCTTTTGGGTATATAAATACTTTTGAAATATGTAAGCTGTTCTGAAAATCATAGTATAGTGTAAAAACATGAACTAAGCAATACTACTAATAGAGAGGTTGAGATAGGAGAAGCAAGATTTCAAGACCCTTATGTTGTATACAGTAAGACACTGTCATGTACAAACAAGTAGAAAGTGTATATGGATTGTACAATATTGGACCTATTTCTCCAATTACCAAATTAGAGAGGCCATTGGATGACAATCAACAAATTTCTACTTCCTCATATTATTGGATTTCAATCGATTAGGATATGTTGGTAATATTAATTTTCATATTAAGAGATTAAGAAAAAGTAATTGTTACTTCCTGTTGTTTTTGTTGTAAGAAGTGGAATAAGGTTTGTGTGGATTTGCTGAAAGATTACTTTCTTGCTTCTTCTAGGGTATAATTTTGCTCCTTATGTTGATGTTTTCCATGTATTATCTTTTGTAGGGTTGGATTTGTGGAAAGATATTGCATAAATTTTGTTTTGTCATGGAATATCTTGATTTCTCCATCTATGGTAATTGAGAGTTTTGCTGGGTATAATAGCCTGGGCTGGCATTTGTGTTCTTGTAGGGTCTATATGCCATCTGCCCAGGATCATCTTGCTTTTATAGTCGATGTTGAGAAGTCTGGTGTAATTCTGATAGGCCTGCCTTTATATGTTACTTGACCTTTTTCCCTTACTGCTTTTAAAATTCTTTCTTTGTTTAGTGCATTTGATGTTTTGATTATGTGATGGGAGGAATTTCTTTTCTGGTCCAGTCTATTTGGAGTTCTGTAGGCTTCTGTATGTTCATGAGCATCTCTTTCTTAGGTTAAGGAAAATTTCTTCTATAATTTTATTGAAGATATTTACTTGCCAATTACCTTGGGAGTCTTCACTCTCTTCTATACCTATTATCCTTAGGTTTGGTCTTCTCATTGTGTCCTGAATTTCCTGGATGTTCTGGGTTAGGAGCTTTTTGCTTTTTGCATTTTCTTGACTGCTGTGTCAATGTTTTCTATGGTGTCTTCTGCTCCTGAGATTCTTTCTTCTATCCCTTGTATTCTGTTGGTGATGCTTGCATCTACGACTCCTGATTTCTTTCCTAGGTTTTGTATCTCCAGGGTTGTCTCTATTTCTGATTTCTTTATTGTTTCTATTTCCATTTTTAGATTCTGGATGGTTTTGTTCATTTCCTTCATCTTTTTGATTTTGTTTTCCTGTAGTTCTTTAAGGGATTTTTGTGTTTCCTCTGTTTACCTGTGGTCTTTTGTATTTCTTTGAGGGTGCTATTTATCCCTTTCTTAAAGTCCTGTATCATCATCATGAGAAGTGATTTTATATCTGAGTCTTGCTTTTCCGGTGTTATGGTGTGTCCAGGACTTCTACTGGTGGGAGTATTGGGTTCTGATGATGCCAAGTAACCTTGGTTTGTGTTGCTTATGTTCTTATGCTTGCCTCCTGCCATCTGGTTATCTCTAGTGCTACCTGTCCTTGCTTAATCTGACTGGAGCCTGTCCTTCCTGTGATCGTGGTTGTGTCAGAACTCCTCAGAGTCAAGCTGTGTCTGTGATCCTGTGATTCTGGGATACTGTGATCCTGGGCTTGTTAGAGCACCTGGGAGTGGAGCTTCCTCTGGCTACAGAGCTTGCGCCCAAGGTCTTCTCAGGACACCTGCCGGCTCAGACCCCTTTTCTTAATTTTGAAGTCTTGAGTCCAGACATATTTTTTGTATCAAATAATCTCCCCTATGAAGTGTGCCTGACTTTTCATTGCACAGAGAAGTCCTCATTGTTTCAACGAGCCTGTCTTGTTTTGGGACAAAATGAGTAGTTCTGACTCTGATTCTGCTTGTATATCGAACTTTCGCACTTTAGTGTGGCCATCTTGCTTTTTTTGTAAACTGTAATGGTAACAGCTATAGGAGGAACAATTTCTTTGACCATTGTCTTAGTTATGGTTTTCATTCCTGTGAAGAGACACTGTGACCAAGAACTCTCTTATAAGAGACAGCATTAATTGGGACTGGCTTAGAGGATCAGAGGTTCAGACCATTATCATCATGGTAGGAAGGATGGCAGTGTCCATGCACACACAGTGCTGGAGGAGCTGAGAGTTCTACATCTGGTCCAAAGGCAAACAGGAGAAGACTAGCTTCCAGGCAGCCAGGATGAGGGTCTTAAAGCCCATGCCCACAGTGACACACTTCCTCCAACAAGACCACACCTGCTCCAACAACATATCCAAATAATGCCACTCTCTGGGCCAAGTATATTCAAATCACAACCATCTTCTTTAAGAAGTATCAGTATCCTCAACATTTCTTCCTCTTTTTGACTTTATGGTTGGAGAGGCTATAGAAGAGGTCTTTCTTGTTTCAAAGACACTTAAAATATGTCTCAAACTGAAGTCATCATCTTCAGCTCATTCATAGTAACAGGGATGCCTTACATCCTTGCTACTTTCCTTAGCAATCATCTGTTAGTTAACATTTAGTTCTTGTGGTTTCCACACGAAGGAATTCTCTAGGCTGTCTTTGTGGTGATGGCCACTGCTTTTCTATCATAGCCTAATGATTTGAAAGTAAAACTAGAGGAAGGCTGATCTAAGATTAGCACCATTCTGGTCCTTGGGGAGCCAATGTCTTGAAGAGATTTATTTGGTCTAGTTTCAGCACGTCATTCTAGGCCCTAAAATCTGTTTGGTTTGATGAAGACTTCTATGTTGAATGTCAAACAGAAGTCTTTGTTGGCTTTGAAGCTAGCTAATTTTGATCCTTTGCTGATATTTCATCACTGTCAACTCTAGAAATCAGGAGTAAGCCTGGTGTGGTGGCACATGAGTTTAACCCCACTACTTGGGAGATAGGAGCAGGAATTCCATGAGTTCTATGTTAGCCTGGTCTACATAAAGTAAGTTCAAGGACAGCCTGGTCTACACAGTGAAACCCTGACTTACCCTCCCCCACTACCACCCGTGACAGAGAGAGGGGACCTTTTGTTAGAGTGCTACCTTCTTCTTCAGGTGTGTCTAGGTAGAGGAAATCACCAGATGCAAAAACCCTAGTCTGTCATTTGTATATACGAGGCCCCAGCAGCAGTTGTGGACAGTGTACCTTAAGACTCTAACATTACCCCTGGCTCTGCCACTGCTGCTCTCCTCACTTCAGCTGCTATCACAGAGGGTCCGTCTTTGATGGAATGAATTTTTAAAGAAACAAATTAGCAAAGAATTCTGTTATATTAATTTGTGGTTCAATTTAGATTTTGTTTCTAACATAGGCTATGTGCTTGGTTGTAGAGTCTTGATATTATGCAAGATAGCCTTTCTTTTTTATTTTTATTTTTTTTATTTTTATTAGATATTTTCTTTATTTACATGTAAATTTTTCCTTTCTCAGTTTCCCCTCCAAAAAACAAACAAACAAACAAAAACCACAAGAACAAACCCCTTTTGCCTCCCTCCTCCCAATGCCTGCCACCCCACCCTCTCCCACTTATTGGACCTGGCATTCCCCTCTACTGGGGCACAAAACCTTCACAAGGCCGAGGTCCTTTCCTCCTATTGATGATCAAATTTGCGATCCTCTACTATACACATGCTGCCAGAACATTCAGTCCCACCATGTATAGTCCTTGATTGGTGGTTGGGTCCCTGGGAGCTCTGAGGGTACTAGTTAGTTCATATTGTTGTTCGTCCTAAGGGGCTGCAAACTCTTCAGCTCCATAGAACCTTTCTCTAACTCCTTCATTGGGGACCTTGTATTCAATTCAATGGATGGCTGTGAGCCTCTACATCTGTATTAGTCAGGTATTGTCAGAGCCTCTCAGGAAATAGCTATCTGCTTGTCCTTCCTTTAGTCTCTGCTCCATAGTTGATCTCTGCCACTCCTTCTGTGGGTATTTGATTCCCCTTTTTAAGAAGGAATGAAATGTCCACCTTTTGGTCTTCCTTCTTCTTAAGTTTCTTGTGGTTTGTGGGTTGTTCTTCCTGTATTCCAAACTTCTAGGCTAATAACCACTTATCAGAGAATGCATACCATATGTGTTCTTTTGTGATTGGGTTACCTCACTCAGGATGATACTCTCCAGATCCATCCATTTCCCTGAGAATTTCATAAATTCATTGTTTTTAATAGCTGAGTAGTACTCCATTGTGTAGATGTACCACACTTTCTGTATCCATTCCTCTGTTGAGGGACATCTGGATTGTTTCCAGTTTCTGGCTATTATAAATAAGGCTGCTATGAACATGGTGGAGCATGTGTCCTTATTACATGATTGAGCATCTTCTGGTTATATGCCCAGGAGTGATATGGCTGGGTCCTCTGGTAGAACTATGTCCAATTTCCTGAGGAACCGCCACACTGATTTCCAGAGTGCTTGTACCACTTTGCAATCCCACCAGCAGTGAAGTAGTGTTCTTCTTTCTCCATAACCTCTCCAGCATGTGCTGTCACCTGAGTCTTTTATCCTAGCGAATCTGACTGATGTGAGGTGGAATCTCAGAGTTGTTTTGATTTGCATTTCCCTGATGACTAAGGATGTTGAACATTTCTTTAGGTGTTTCTCAGCCATTTGGTGTTCATCAGTAGAGAATTCTTTGTTTAGCTCTATACCCCATTTTTTAATAGGGTTATTTGGTTCTCTGGAGACTGACTTCTTGAGTTCTTTGTATACATTGGATATTAGCCCTCTATCAGATATAGGATTGGTAAAGATCTTTTCCCAATTTGTTGGTTGCCATTTTGTCCTATTGACAGTGTCTTTTGCCTTCCAGAAACTTTGCAACTTTATGAGGTCCCATTTGTCAATTCTTGATCTTAGAGCAGAAGCTATTGGGGTTCTCTTCAGGAAATTTTCCCCTGTGCCTATTTGCTCGAGGATCTTCCCCGCTTTATTTTCTATTAGTTTCAATGTATCTGGTTTGATGTGGAGGTCCCTGATCCACGTGGACTTGAGCTTTGTACAAGGAGAAAGGAATGGGTCGATTTGCATTTTTCTACATGTTGACCGCCAGTTGAGCCAGCACCATCTGTTGAAAATGCTGTCTTTTTTCCACTGTATGGTTTTAGCTCCTTTGTCAAAGATCAAGCGACCATAGGTGCATGGGTTCATTTCTGGGTCTTCAATTCTGTTCCATTGATCTACCTGCCTGTCACTGTACCAATACCATGCAGTTTTTATCACGATTGCTCTGTAGTACAGCTTAAGGTCCGGGATTGTGATTCCACCAGAGGTTCCTTTATTATTGAGAATAGTTTTGGCTATCCTGGGTCTTTTGTTATTCCAGATGAATTTGCAAATTGCTCTTTCTAAGTCTGTGAAGAATTGAGTTGGAATTTTGATGGGGATTGCATTGAATCT
>JADRCD010189968.1:0-42197 GCA_019843815.1 Montemys delectorum
TTGCTTAGTTAGAGTTACACCGAGGTATTTTATATTATTTGTAGCTATTGTGAAGGGTGTTGTTACCCTAATTTCTTTCTCTGCCTGTTTATCCTTTGTGTAGAGGAAGGCCTCTGATTTGCTTGAGTTAATTTTATATCCAGCTACTTTGCTGAAGTTGTTTATCAGGTTTAGGAGCTCTCTGGTGGAATTTTTGGGGTCACTTGAGTAAACTATCATATTATCAGCAAATAGTGATAATTTGACTTCTTCCTTTCCAATTCGTATCCCTTTGATCTCCTTTTGTTGCCTAATTGCTCTGTCTAGGACTTCAAGTACAATATTGAATAGGTGGGGAGAGAGTGGGCAGCCTTGCCTAGTCCCTGATTTTAGTGGTATTGCTTCAAGTTTCTCTCTATTTAGTTTGATGTTGGCTACTGGTTTTCTGTATATTGCTTTTACTATGTTAAAAGATGGGCCTTGAATTCCTGAGCTTTCCAAGACTTTTAACATGAAGGGATGTTGGATTTTGTCAAATGCTTTCTCAGCATCTAGTGAGATGATCATATGGTTTTTTTCTTTGAGTTTGTTTATGTAGTGAATTACATTGATGGATTTCTGTATATTGAACCATCCCTGCATCCCTGGGATGAAGCCTACTTGATCATGTTGGATGATTGTTTTGATGTGGTCTTTGATTCGGTTTGCAAGAATTTTATTGAGTATTTTTGCATTGATATTCATAAGGGAAATTGGTCAGAAATTTTCTTTCCTTGTTAGGTCTTTGTGTAGTTTAGGTATATGAGTAATTGTAGCTTCATAGAATGAATTGGATAGGGTACATTCAGTTTCTATTTTGTTGAATAGTTTGAGGAGTGTTGGTATTAGGTCTTCTTTGAAGGTTTGATAAAACTGCACTAAAACCATTTGGTCCTGGGCTTTTTTTGGTTGGGCGACTATTAATGACTGTTTCTATTTCATTAGCAGATATGGGGCTGTTTAGATTGTTGATCTGATCTTGATTTTCCTTGGTACCTGGTATCTGTCTAGAAAATTGTCCATTTCATCCAGGTTTTCCAGTTTTCTTGAGTATAGGCTTTTGTATTAGGATCTCATGATATTTTGGATTTCCTCAGTGTCTGTTGTTATGTCTCCTTTTTCATTTATCATCTTGTTAATTAGTAAACTATCTCTGTGCCCTCTAGTTAGTCTGGCTAAGGGTTTATCTATTTTGTTGACTTTCTCAAAGAACTAGCTCCTTGTTTGGTTGATTCTTTGTGTAGTTCTTTTTGTTTCTATTTGGTTGATTTCAGCCCTGAGTTTGATTATTTCCTGCCTTTGGCTCCTCTTGGGTGAATTTGCTTCTTTTTGTTCTAGCGCTTTCAGTTGTGCTGTCAAATTTCTGGTGTATGCTCTCTTTAGTTTCTCTTGGAGGCACTTAAAGCTGTGAGTTTTCCTCTTAGGATTGCTTTCATTGTGTCCCATAGGTTTGGGTATGTTGTAGCTTCATTTTCATTAAACTCTAGAAAGTCTTTAATTTCTTTCCTTATTTCTTCCTTGACCAAGTTATCATTGAGTAGAGTGTTGTTAAGCTTCCCCATTTATGTGTGCATTCTATTGTTTATGTTACTGAGGAGCAACCTTAGCCCATGGTGATCTGATAGGATACAAGGAATTATTTCAATCTTCTTGTATCTGTGGAGGCCTGATTTGTGACCAGTTATATGGTCAATTTTGGAGAAAGTACCATGAGGTGCTGAGAAGAAGGTATATCCTTTTGTTTTAGGATAAAAAGGTCTATAGATATCCGTTAAATCCATCTGTTTCATAATTTCTGTTAGTCTCACTGTGCCCTTGTTTAGTTTCTGTTTCCATGATCTGTCCATTGCAGAGAGTGGGATGTTGAAATCTCCCACTACTATTGTGTGCACTGTAATGTGTGCTTTGAGCTTTAGTAAAGTTTCCTTTATGAATGTAGATGCCCTTGCATTTGGAGCATAGAGGTTCAGAATTGAGAGTTCATCTTGGTAGATCATACCTTTGATGAATATTAAGTGTCCCTCCTTATCTTTTTTGATCACTTTAGGGTGAAAGCCGATTTTATTCAAAATTAGAATGGCTACTCCAGCATTTTTCTTGGGACCATTGGCTTGGAGAATTGTTTTCCAGCCTTTTATTCTGAGGTAGTGTCTGTCTTTGTCACTGAGGTGGGTTTCCTGTATGCAACAAAATGTTAGATCCTGTTTATGTAACCAATCTGATAGTCTATGTCTTTTTATTGGTGAATTGAGTCCATTGATGTTAATAGATATTCAGGAAAAGTAATTGTTGCTTCCTGTTAGTTTTGTAGTTAGAGCTGGCATTCTATTCATGTGTCTATCTTCTTTTAGTTTTGTTGGAAGATTTCATTATTGCTTTTTCAGGGATGTAGTTCCTCTCCTTGTGTTGGAGTTTTCAATATATTATCCTTTGAAGGGCTGGATTGTCGAAATATATTGTGTGAATTTAGTTTTGTCATGGAAGACTTTGGTTTCTCCATCTATGGTAATTGACAGTTTTTCTGGGTATAGTAGTCTAGGCTGGCATTTGATTTCCCTTAGGGTCTGTATGACATCTGCCCAAGATCTAGGTTTTATAGTCTCTGGTGAGAAGTCTGGTGTAATTCTGATAGGCCTGCCTTTATATGTTACTTGCCCTTTTTCCCTTACTGCTTTTAGTATTCTTTGTTTTGTGCATTTGGTGTCTTGATTATTATGTGGCAAGAGGAATTTCTTTTCTGGTCCAGTCTATTTGGAGTTCTATAGGCTTATTGTATGTTCATGGGCATCTCTTTCTTTAGGTTAGAGAAATTTTCTTCTATAATTTTGTTGACGATATTTACTGGCCCTTTAAGTTGGAGATCTTCACTCTCTTCTATACCTATTATCCTTATGTTTGGTCTTCTCATTGTGTCCTGGATTTTCTGGATGTTTTGGGTTAGGGTCTTTTTGCTTTTTGCATTTTCTTTGACTGTTCTGTCAATGTTGTCTATGTTATCTTTTGCCCCTGAGATTCTCTCTTCTATCTCTTGTATTCTGTTGGTGATGCTTGCATCTATGTTTCCTGACTTTTTTCCTAAGATTTCTAACTCCAGAGTTGTCTCTTTTTGTGATTTCTTTATTGTTTCTACTTCCATTTTTAGGTCCTGGATGGTTTTACTCAATTCCTTCACCTGTTTGTTTGTGTTTTCCTGCAATTCCTTAAGGGATTTTTGAGTTTGCTCTTTAAGGGCTTCTACTTGTTTACTTGTGATCTCCTGTAATTCTTTGTGGGATTTTTTTGTTTCCTTTTTAAGGGCTTGTACCTCTTTACCTGTGTTCTCCTGTATTTCTTTAAGGGAGTTATTCAAGTCCTTCTTAAGTTCCTCTATCAGCATTGTGAGATATGATTTTAGATCCAAATCTTGCTTTTCTGGTGTTTTGGCGTATCCAGGACTTGCTGTGGTGGGAGTACTAGGTTCTGATGAAGCCAAGTAGTCTTGGTTTCTGATGGAAGGATTCTTGCATTTGCCTTTTGCCATCTCTTGATCTCTGGTGATAGATATTCTTGTTGCCTCTGACTAGAGCTTGTCGTGTCCCTGTCACGTTGCAACTCCCCTGCAACTTTTGAGACCTGTGCCTCCAGGCTGGTCCTGCCTTAGAAAGTCACTGGAGAGAAAATGGCGGATCTCACCTGAGTCTCTGGGCTGAAGCACACCCTGGGGGCAGACCCTCCACTAGCAGGGAAAGGGCAGAGAGGGTTGCTTATCCAGCTCTGTCACTCAGAAACTGAGAGGATCCTGTCCCTTCTTCCCTGTGAGACCCCTGCAACTCTTGAGGCCTGTCCTTCCTGAGCTGGCTGGTCCTTCCTGAGTCTCTGAGCTGAAGCATGCCCTGGAGGCAGGTCCTCCCCTAGCAGGGAAGGGGAAGAGAGGGTCACTGATCCAGCTCTGTCACTCAGAAACTGAGAGGATCCTGTCCCTGCTGCCCTGTGAGTCCCCTGCAACTCTTGAGGCCTGTGCCTCTCGGGTGGTCTCGCCTGAGTCTCTGGGCTGAAGCCGATAAATTAGTTTTTTAAATCAGCATGATTACTAGCCTTTTAATAATTGTGTTTACAATGTTACTTATGTTGTGATTAATTATTAATATTATTTGGCAGCTAAAATCTTCCACATTTGTCTTTCATTTGTTCCATATTGTATTTTTTCCTTTTTATGCATAGTGATATTGTACATGAGTATTATTTATAATTGTATTTTCCTATTAGATTAAATACAGTTTTTAAAAAACAAATGAACACTTTTGTGATTGACTTATGATTTGAAACAGAACTTACTTTCTTCAGTCTACCGGAAAGCTAACAGCATGCTGGGTCATATATAAAACACATGATCCTCATGAGCATACAATCCCAGCTTTCTGTGTTTATGGATGCACAATGCATTGATAGTATATTTAATTTAGACAGTCATTTAGCTTGTAAGGCAAAGGTCAGCCAATATGTTCCACAAGCCAAATGAACCAGGCACATTTTGCAAACAGTAAAGAATATTCAAGAAACTCTGAAACAATGCAAGGAAGCTGAGTATTTGAAACCTACTTTCCGTACTTAAAAAATATAGCTTCTAATTTCTGGGAAAAACATCTTTTATAATGACTAGGAGAGGTATTAAAGAGGAAAGAGTAATTTGTGTATATATTTAAAAAAACTTAGGAAAGAGTTTATGTATTTGTTAAAGATCTTCAGTCAAGCTCATCATTTGATGGTAAATCTTGACAAATGGAGGATCCCAACTACCATTCCCATGGCATCCCTCAGAGAACTATGTCACAGATGGCTGAAATGCTGAGGGAGGGTGTGCCTCCCTTTTGTTCTGTTCCTGATGTCTGACGATTAGGATAGCCCCTTTATGCTGCTGTCAATTATGTTCCTGAAATGGAATTTTCCACCTTACAGTGTCGTACAACAGAAACAAATCAATGTCACTTAGCTTGGGTACAACAAGGGCCTTAGGAATTACATCAAATACATCTGTGTGGGCAGAAATATAATACAAGGCCCTATGTCAGAACTCTGAGATGCATTCTTATGAACGAATTTTCCAAGTCTTTATCTCCCCATGATACGCCTCTTAGCATGAACTCCTTCTTCTGCTTCTTTGGCTACAGTATCCTGGGCAAGATCCCATCATAGAAGTAAAAGGAGTCCTATGATGGTTACTGTGCAATGAAGGTTTTACAATAATCATGCAAGTGACACTGTAGAAGAAAGTCTACTGAGGCAGAGAGTGAGAGAGACTATCATAATTAGTTTTGCAGCTGTGCAGGCAGATTCTTGCTTGCTTTTATATAAAACATTGAAGAACCTTGGGATCGGAGAACTTAAATCTAATTCAAGATATTCTGTGTTAGAAGTATCATAGTGATAAGTAATGAAAGCTGATGACAGAGATGAGAAAAATGAAGGCAGAAAGGAAGCTAATGCATGATGAATGAGTTGGTGCATTGGACTGGACATTTCCTTAGTCATCAGCACTTTGTGCTTTCCTCTGATTTGGCTTTGATGGTTAGCCAAGGTGCAGAAGTCTTGGTGAATGTCAGAGTATACATATACATACTCTGCAAGTGGGGCCACAAAAGAGTCAATTGAAGAAGCACTAGGTAAGAGATGCTAGGAGCAGAATCAGAAGTAAATAATAGGATTTAAGGTGGTTTTAACACAGTTGGGAGATAGTATCTGATCAAGAAAAAATTATCACAAAAGCCTCTGAAGGAAAATTTGTCATCTTAAGAGGAAGTATTTTGACAATACCTCCATTTGGAAACTTCTCCATCCAGAATACAACACTTGAATTAGTGTGAAGTTATAACAATTAAGAGAATACACAATTTTTTTTCTCTGCAAGTAGAAACTGCTGAATCATTATTTAGGAAATATTACTCCTCAAGGAAATTAAAACATTTTCATGTTAAAGTACTAAGGTATCTTAGTTAGAATTTTATTGCTACCAAAAGAAACCATGACCCCTACAAGTCTCATAAATGAAAACATTTAATTGGGTCTGTCTTACAGTTCAGAAGTTTAGTCCATCATCATTAAGGCCAGTGGCATGCAGGCAGACATGGTGCTGGAGGAGCTGAGAGTTCAGGCAGCAGGAAATGAACTGGTTTGAGCTTCTGAGACCTCAAAGCCCACTTCAACAATGACACATTTCCTAGAACAAGGCCACACCTATTGCAACAAAGCCACACCTCCTATTAGTACCTCTCCCTATAGGAAAAGCATTCAAACACACAAGTCTATGGGGGCCATCCTGACTCGAACCATCACAGAAGGAGATTAAGAATAAATCTTAAATAAGACTTCTATATTTCATTGGCAAAAATGTATTTTGAAAGTACCACATGATCTGTTAACATGAATTGTATTATAAATATATTTCAAAATTAAGGGATCAAAAATCAACTACTACTTTTTCTTTGGCATTGTACTATGTTAGTATTATATACTAAGTTGATTTATTTTTCTCCCTTGGAGATACAGTGTCAGAAGCCTTGACCATGATCAAGGTAATCAAAAGCTTTTTAACCAACGGCAGTGCTCCAAGCTGGAGATGACTCTTACGGTATGAAGATAGATTGTGGACAGCCTGATAGACACAGAGACACTTTCATGAGACAGCCTGACTTTAGGAAAGTTTTATTAAGAAAGAAGACGAAGTATTCTTGAAGCATCTAGTTTCAGCAGTCCAGACGGGGTAACGAGAGAGACTAATGTGAAAGGAAATTTTATATTATTTTAAGACTATGGTATAGGAATGTATAAAACAACTTGGGAAAATGGCATAATTTTATTAAATTGTGGCTACTGGGGGAACTATGTGTGGGTGGAAGGCATGACATTACATACACTGTATGCAAATCAGCAACATCCTGGGATGATTTACAGACTCCTCTTTCACTAAACTGCAACAGAAGAAGCATGAGTAAAGCATACCTCGCTTCACAGTTTTTCACTTCACTCTACACTCTCCCAGTCCCAGGACATTTCACACAAGTTCCAGCCATCAGTATGGAATGGGAAGGAAGTGATGTGAATAATGAAGAGAAAGTAACTGGTATGAGAAGGATTGTCTAAGAATGAGACAATTCTGGTCCAAAAGAACAGATGACCTTTAAACAAAGCAGCTTTAGCGGTTTGTACACAGAGACTGGTTGCCGATCACCTAAGTCTGCTCTTCCCAGGCAGTGTGTCCTAATAAATGTCACTTTGATTTTGTTTTATTAGCTTCTCCATATAGGTGTTCATTCCTCCCCATCCCCCAATATTATATTAATTGGTTTTAAGACAAGTCATGGAATGAGGTCAGAAGCCTAGGCAAAGCACTCCAGAGAGGCTCCTTTAGACTCAGCTATGAATGTAGCTTCTAGTGTAGCAACCACTAATCTGGAGTGGCCAGGAAGTCTCAAAACTCCACAGACTTGAATCAAAACGTTCTGGAGTTGTGGAATACAACAATTTACAAAGATTGCAAAATATCACAGTTTTGAGTTGGTTATATGTTATAGTGATACTAATCTTGATCACTTAGTTTACTTTTTAAGTGCAATGACAAGAAAACTTGAACAATGCAGGTGGTTTGCATTTATGATAGTCCCTGTAATTTCTGAAAGACGCACATGCATCCTTCTGACAGTGAGTTTCCATTGTATAAATCTTTAATGGAGCTTGGCAGAGAAGCAAACGCTGGCAATTGGGGTAAGACCCATCAATGTTTGTTGCTCAGAAAGCATCTGCCATGTGTTATGGTTTAACATCTTCACTGGTATCGTGGTACCTATATGTTTGACTCACAGTTTCTGGGAAACAAGCAGAGTACTTTTGAATACAATTAGCTTTTAAATCAATTGATTGAATAGAGCAGATTTACTTCCCTGGTGTGGGTGGGTCTCATTCAGAAGACGTGATGAACGAAGGGCTACAGAGGGAGCTTCTCCTGCTTGTCTGTTAGACGGAGCTATTACTTGGTCATAGCTTTAAAGTCATTGGCTCTTTCTGGATCTGATAAATGCCAGTCTCTCTCCTATCTTACATTACCAGGTCTCTTGGATCCCTAGCTTGCTAACCACAATTCTTGGAACTTCTTAGCCTCCATTGCCACCTAAATTAATTGTTTTGTGCAATAAATCTCTTTATAAACACACATAACCATGTGCCAACAGTGGGGATATGTTCTGAAAAAATTAATGGTGGTGTTATTATTTTTGCATTATAAAGTGAACAGTCAACAAATTGCATAGATTAATGAGTTAATATTACCTCTTGACATCATCAAGAGATGTGTCAAGCATGAAAGGCATGAGGCTATAGCCAACATAACATGATGGTGCTTTATAATAAACATCTTTTAATAGAGGGAGTATTCTCTAAAATAATGATGATGTTAAGACAGTAATCACAGGCTAGTTCAATGCCTTAGTGAGTAAAGGCAATTGCCACCAAGCCTGATGACCTAAGCTCGATTCCTGAACCCATGTAGTGGAAGGAGAGAACTGACACTTACAAGTTGCACCTGGCTTTAACATGAGTGCCAACATATGCACGCACAATCACATTACCATGCCCACATAAGTTTGTACACATGCACACAAACAAGTTGGTAAATATATAAGATATTATCATCTATTATCATTATTAAACATGTATTCTACATAATTTCATATAATATTTTCAGTATTGTTTTATGATTGGCACAGTAGTAAGTATATTTATACAATCATCATCATGAACTTATTAGTTATGTACTGTACTATGCTATTACAGTGTCCACAATGCCAGTAGTTGATAGAAATATTCTGCTTTATTATATCTTTATAAAGTGCTGTATTTTGATTTTATCATTAATAATTATACTTATTTATGTAGGGCACTATAAATTATTATATCTGTATAATGAGTATATCAGAATAATTAGTATTTCTCCAATAATATTTTCAGACAACAATCTTATATAGAAAGCTCTGAAGATTGAGATGTTGCTATGCTGTACAGGTTTTCAAATACTTCCTATTAGTTATTTTGTGTTCTGGATAGCCTGACTATACAATATGTATAAACAGGTTAATTGTATAAAATAATATTCTACAATTTATATATTTTTTGAAAAGTTAGTGAATATAAGACTTAGTCTTGTTTGTCAACATGAAAGAATTCAGAATTATATGAAAGTAAATCTGTTTCTGTGTCTGTAAAGGATTATGTAATAGATTAGATTAATTGCAGGGAGAAAATCCACCCTAAATGTGGGTAGCAGTATCCAATAAGTTAAAATTCTTGACTGAAGACAAAGAATAATGCTAGCTCCTGCTGTGGTATAGTCCCTGCCCTGACGGTATGTCTCAAGGAACTGTGAACTGAAATATACCCTTACTTCCTTAACTTGCCATTCCTCCTCCCCCCTTTTTTTAGTCATAGCAACAAGGTAAGGAACAAATACAGTGAATAACAGCTCAGTGTTAAATAGGATAATTACAGAACGTATATAAGAAATAGCAGCATTTAGTCTCGGGAAAGAGAGCTGACCTGTAAGATCCTTGAGAAAATGAGATTCCTAAGAGAAGGTGAAACAGTCACTGGAGACCGTCTTCCACACCTCATCAGTTCCTGTCCTGCCTTCCTTCTAAAATGGTGAGGGCAAGAGAGAATACTCACTGCTCTGCAGTAGAAAGGAAAATGGTTGTATGTACAAAAGGAAAATAGAAAGTATAAGTGCAAGGTGCTTTTATTGATTAAACTCTTGGTTGTTGTTGTGTTTTTTCTGTTTTTCAAGTTAGATTTTCTTTGAATAGACTTGGCTGTCCTAGAACTAGCTCTGTAACCAGGCTGGCTTCAAACTCACAGAGATCCTCCTGCCTCTAAGATTAAAGGCATGTGCTACCACTACTCAACAACAGAACTGATTTTAAACATCACTACTTTGTACAAGACTATAATACTTCTTTGTGAAAATATATACATATTTATATATTTTATATTAAAATGTGTACAGTGTGCAATCCTGTGAGTAGAACAATTGATATTTGCAGATAGTGTCATATAAATTTTTAATATGTCTGTAGATTTTAGACTTGGTAAGTATACTGTTGTTCTATATTTTCAACAACAGAATCTAATAATATTTAACAAGCTGGGTGTATAACTCCACTTCTCAGTAGGCAGAGATAGAAACTGCTGAAATTTGAAGGTCATCTAGGTACCTGCTTCCCCAATAAAAATCAATCAATGAAGTAAAAACCTAAAAATATTTTAAAAGGAGAAAAAAGCTATGTTTATTATTTATTATGATATTTTATACCATTATTGTGATTGTTTTAAATATAATATGATGATATTATGCTTATTTTATCAACAAGGAAACTTGTAAAAAATAAATATCTAAGGATGAACTAATGAAAATAATAATAATCACTTTATAGAACTTACTATGAGGTAAATTTTTATAATATATTGAATAATTACTCTTCATCAAATATACATGCCTATTCCTTGGAACAAGTCACTTCCTGTGTATACAAAATACTTTATGTATTTTGAAGGTATAATGGAGTTACATATTCTGAAATGGGGATATTATCTGTCTCAGGTTTGTCATGAGGAGGAAAATTAGAGATAAACATATAGGTTATTTTGGCAATTACATATCTTGGCTATTACATAATTTGCTCATTAAGTTACTCTAAAAAAAGGGAGATTTACTATACAAGATAAAACAAACACTGTATGTGTTTTTCTTTCTTTCTTTCTTTCTTTCTTTCTTTCTTTCTTTTTTAAAAGGTACTAATCAAATTAATTGAGTTGTCTTGTTAGAAGACGGTTTGGCTTAGCTCTACATCACATAGAGCACCTAGGAAGAACCAGGTTGGAAATGGGTCAAAAGAATAGGTTTTTAAGTGAGCTCAGTGGTTAAGAGTATGGTCTGCTCTTCTAGAGTTCGTGAGTTCAATTCCTAGCAACCACATGGTGGCTCACAACCATCTATAATGGGATCTGATGCCCTCTTCTGATCTGTCAGAAGACAGAAACAGTGTACTCATATATACATAAAATAAATAAATAAATCTTAAAAAAAAAAAAAGAATAGGGTTTTAGGAGGCAATCCTGAAGGTGGGATGGAAAAAAGATTCTTCATCATACGTTGACTAAATTAACCCAGTTGTATCACATATATTTTATACTGTTAAGTTTAGAAGAATATAAGTAGCAACTGATCTTGTTCTAACTCATGAGGTATAAGTATCTGTCACTTTTAAGATGAAACTAATAATAACATTTCAATTAAGTTCTCTCGATAGTGAATTTCTCTGATGTTTCTTGAGATAAGATAGGTATCTACATTCCCCCAACCCTACACACATCTCAAACTGACCAGCAGCAAAATCAAAGCTGTGTTTTCTTTTATTATCATACTAACTTGTTCACCAAGAGTCAGATCAAATCAAAGGGACGGAGAAAAAGGGTATGGTGGCGTGGGTCTGGAAAGACCTGTCTATACCCAGCTATGCTGACTTCAAAGCCAACAAAATTAAATCATAATCTTCTTTTCATCTCCTTTTATTGCTTTCATAAGCCTTTGGGGGGATCCCTCTTAAAGTATTTTCATTAGATTTTAGATTCAGAGATGGTTTTGTAGGATCATAAATATTTTAGTGCTATGGATAAAGTTAGAAATTACTTATGACAACTCCTCTTATTATAACAATAAGGATAAAATCCAGAAATATCAGATAACTTTTTTCCAGGTCACAGAGATGGTTGGTTGTCACACTACAAGGACTATTCAGGTGTTCTTTTCATCTAGAATGCTTTCTACCTATCAATGTCAGCAATAAAAATGATCTTCAAAACACCAACCACAGGCGTTGTTTACAAACATAAGTATCAGCTAATGTTTCAAGTACTTTTAAGCCCTATAGAATTTAAACCACCTTATGAAGAAATTTCTACTGTGACTGCAGTTTTGTTTATAAGGTATATAGCTAAATGTATTCTCCCAAATCATTTGGCTAGCCAGTTCCAAATAAAGAATGTTGTCTGCCTCAGAAATCTACTTTCTCATGTATTCTGCTTAATTGCCTTTCTTGAAAAATGTTGTTAAGGCTTACAGATATTTTGGAAGTTATAAGACATTTTTGTACTTCTACTGAACATTGCTTTAATGAGCCAAAATATTAATTTGCTAAACGAATATACCAATATAGTTCTTTATTTTTTCAGGGTTTGGGCTAACTCAAACTTTTTGTTATAAATGGTGAAGAAATCAAGTTAATGGAAGGAGACTGCTTTCTTAAACAGATCAGTTGTAAAAGTGTAATGAGGAAAGGGTGGATCAGTAAAACTGGTTAGGTATAAGAATGAAATAAAATAGGAAAATAGTTATAAATCTGGATACGGATATTGCCAGGTTTGGGGACAATGGTTACGTTCTTAAGTTAATTCTTTTAGTAACAGGTCCTAGCAACACATGATTTATATTTTTAACACACTGACTCAGACTACATTGTAACCAGCCTTCCTTTTTTTTTTTTCAAGATAAGTTTTCTAGATCAGTCACCTTATTATTGATCAATCAAACTAACCAATGGAATGTGTCCAGCTTACTCTCATGTAAAGGTAACTTCCCTGTGCAGATGGGCTTAATGAAAACTGTTTGGACTTCAGGTACTTGTCTTGTTGATATGAGGGAGCTAAGCACTTCTGTGACCCATCACAGTTAATTTACCTTTTAATGTGGTCAGGTATATTACTAAAAACGAACTAATGCTACATGGGTGAACTGTACTTCTTCAAAACCCTCATAATCAGCAGTACATTGCAATGGAAAGAATTTCCAGAGCAAATTGGTGGATACAAAGAATATTCTGCATTCTGTCTCCATAAACAGTGACAGTCCCTGGCCCTCTGTTTTATTAGTGTCTTGTCAACGCTTTTGATTACAGTGTGTACAGTGAGTGCTATTTCTATGGTGACCTCAGCCTTTCTCTCATTGAACCATGTACCAGAACTTACATTAAGGGATATATGCTAGTTGGAATAGAACACTTAGATTGGTGTATTATTTAAGGGAGGACAGTTCAAAGTCCTGGTCTCATGATGAAAAGGGAAAGGGTTTGTGCAATCCTCATGTCTGAATGAATGTCTGGAACAGTACTCACTTTACTGAGAAAAAAAGCCTTTTTATGCTGTCAGTAATAATGTAGTAATTGTCACAGACCTCTAGATTATAGATCTAACTGTTAACAAAACACCTGAAGGAATGATACTACATGTATTATATTTATGACAATTTATACTGAAGTCTTTAACAATATAGCACAGATAATATAACCACAAGAAAAAGAATAGTAGCAAATGCCCGGGGCACAGCAGTGGTTATGCTACATAGTCTTGAACGCCAGCAATCTCCCTTTCTTCTGTTCTCCAATCTCAGCTGATAAGACTCAGAGGAGATCCCTGCTTGCTTTGCTCCACGCAAACTTAATAAATACAAGACTGGAGGACCAACAGATTTTTATTTGCAAACAAATGGTACCTACACTGTTGGAGTACTTAGCTGTAAGGTGTAGTGTCTGGACATAAGATGAAGAGAAATGAAACAAGAAAAAGACATCTCAGGAAAATACCTTGCTTTTTGGAAAAAGGGAAGCAAGGACTCCAAGATGGGGTATTTTCTTTTCTCCAATTTATGAATTCATTCTAAAAATGTACATTAATATTCTATGTTTGATGCTTAGATGTATCGGAAGGACAAAATATTTAAGGTGTGTATTATCCAGAATATTTTTTATTGGTTATTTTATTTACATTTCAAATGTTATCCTCCTTCCCAGTTTCCCTTCCAACTCCCACATTCCATCCCCCTTCCCCTGCCTCAATGAGGGTGCTTCCTACCCACCCATTCCCACTCTATCATCCAAGATCTTTTAAAGATAGGTTTATACAATAAATATATGCATATACAAATAACTGTAAATACTGATTAGTTGCATGTTTCCAGGCTCAACTAAGAGGAATAAAAATATGATAGGATCTGCAGAAGAACATTCTAGAGAAAGAAAATGACCTATAGCCAATAGGCTGAGTAATAGAACAAATATGAAGTTAAAAAGGGAGCCAAGATTCTGTTTTGAAGGTTAGAGAAAGACACTGAGATTTAATTTCAAGCAGTGAGCTAAGGTGGACTGATTTAATTTTTGGAAACATCTCTCCAAGGCCTGAGCAATGAATGGATGGATGACTACAGGGTGAATGAGCCATATGGGGGCTACAGAAACTTTGAAAAAAACTGGTATCTTGGAGTGGAGCAATAGAAATTAAGATAGCATAAAGGGATGCAATTTTGTCAATGTTTGAAATAGATCTGAAAAGACTTTCCGGTGAATCACATATGTGATGGGAGAGGAAAGACAAAAGGTGCGTTTGAGTAGTTTTGTTTCGTTTTTCCTCTTCTAAGCTTTTGCACAAGTATTGAATTGCCTAGATGGCAGCCAACAGAACACTGATTTACAGCCTTCAAAATTAATTTGTATTCCCCCTGGTCTTGAGATGCCCCAAATTTATGTCTCTTACTAGCATGTTAAAAATACTTTAAACTATGTTCAATATCAACTTATTGCAGCTATTCTCCCGCTATATGCTGGCCATAACTCCAGAACGGATATCTTATTAGTGTACAATGACTATCATTTGTCTCCAAGACAACAGTGAAGTTCTTCACAGTTCATACAGGCCCTTCCTGATCTGTTTCCTGCACTTCTTGCAGCAGGTTTTCTCATCTCTCATTGTGTGGTCTCCACTCCGCAACCTCACACTTCACTTAGGCCACGTGGCAAGCCCTTGACCGTTTTCAGAACAACCATACTATCTTTACATTCCTATCTTTTATATACAAGTTTCTCTGCTCTGCAATCAACTGATCTTTCCAATATTCTGTGTTTTTTTTCAATCTAATTTAAGAGTATAATTTCTATGCATACTATTCTGAAGTATAGTGACACTTGATTGTACTGCACTTTTTTTTTCCACATAGGATTTCCCCTACATACATGATATACTCCCTACAGACAAGCAGCTGATTTTTTTTTTTTGCTATTTATAGCCCATGTATTTTCCATAGTGACTGATACACATTGAATGATAAACATTAATTGATTAAATAAAAAGCCTCTTTTTCTGTTTGGTAGACATTGAGCATCTGCATAGATGTAGTGATTGTACATAATATCCCTCAATACACATACATCTTCCATTTTTTTCTGACAATTCTTCTCCATTCACTAGTTATAGGGTGTCTTTCCTATTCTAGTTTTAAACAGTTGGTTAAATTTTCACAATTCAACTAACCAGTGGACTAGCTGGAAACTCTGGATTCATGTTATTATTTTTTTTAAGGTGAATGTGAAATAAGGAAATAATAAAGAATCTGGGTGTAGAACATTTTCTAAAAATTTATACAGGTTGAGTTGATAGAGACTAGTATTAAATTGGAGGGTCATATGCCACCTAGAGAAGAGATGACATTTAAATTGACATTTACGTGATGAAAGAAGAAAGAAAAAAAAAGTCAATACTGGGAAAATTTGGGAAAGAAGGCTCCAGGCTGAAGGACTGGCTACTTCAAAGTTTCTAAGTTAGGGATGTACACCATGGTGATTAAGGAGCAGAAAGATAGAGGGGTAAACAATCATGGGTCCCTGGAGTGACTAGGTAAATATGGGTGTACACTGGCGGTCACAGCTAAAGAAGACTGTGCAAAAGGTAGGGGTCTAGAGTTCATCTTTCAGGACGATAGAATGACGTTGGAGGACTGTAATCTGGTTAGTGGCTACATGTTAAAAAGGGCACTTAGGCTACCATGAAGAGACTGAATTAGTAGAATATAAATAGCAACAGCAAAGCAAAGAGAGGTGAGTGTGTTACAATGCCTTCAAAAAGCAGTGCTACACTGAGATGTGGAAGCCTGGGAGAAGTTTTCTTTATAGTAGTAATCATCCTACTGAGAAAACAAATACACAACTCTTACCTAATCACCCTACTAGCAAAGACAAATACAAAACTCTTGACTGATCATTATATTGGTCCCAAGTCACCTTCCTTGATTAGATGAGATTATTCACTCCCCAGCGTAAGCTAGATTTTTTCTTTCACAGTTGCAGAAGTATGTCAACTTTTCTGGAACCCAGGAGACTCAGAAATAGCTTTTCCTGAGTAGTTCACATAATGAAAGAAAATCCACACTTTATGCTGTTGACATATGAAATCTTTGAGCTGTATTCATATGATTATTCTCATCAAGGTCACTCCATCTTTCCAGAACTATCCTGTTCTCACCACCATACGTTTCTTCTTATTTATATGCATTATGTCTGCTTAAGTTAACTAATAAACTCTTTAGACAGCAACAGTCCTAGAAAGATCCACCATAGTGAAGACTAGGAGTGGGAAATTTTAAGAGAGAGAGAGAGGGAAAAAAAGACTACTTAGATTTTAATTTGAAAAGAGAAGGAATTCTTCTTTGCCTCCTCCTCCTCCTCCTCCTCCTCCTCCTCCTCCTCCTCCTCCTCCTCCTCCTCCTCCTCCTCCTCCTCCTCCTCCTCTTCCTTCTTCTTCATTCACCTTCATACTGGTGAATTCGAATATTTCTGTGCAGTACTAAAGGCTTTTGAATATCAAAGACTCTTTGTCCATCTTGTAGTTATGTTACAGAAATAATGTATGTGCTAATGTGAAGCACAATAAGTTCCTAAAATGAAGATGTGATACAAAACAATATTTAGAATTGACTGTAACTATACCCCGGTTTAATTATGTAGATTTGTTATGATCCATAGCTCTGTTACCCGAATTTGGGAGCTATCTTTGGCATCCCCACATGTTACTTGGTTTTATCTAATTCCTTTTTGGACTTTGTCTCCACAGAAGAGAGTCAACTCTCTGACACTTCTTCAGTAGATCTTTTTCTTCAACTCTACACGTCACCCCAACTATCATCTTTCTAATTAAAAAAGAGTCAGGGTAAATTTAAAGACTTTTCTCTATTATACAGTTCCGCCATTTTACATGATGTGCTTAATCACAAACAACTTTTTAAAGTGAGAGAATAATAGTGGACTTTTTTTGAGTTAAGAGAAATCCAATCATATAAACTTATCAGATTACTTCAGCTTTTCTTTTAAAGCCAAGCTTGATAGTTACAGGGTAGTGAGTATATACCAGTCAATATAACTATGAACCCACATTTTAGAGCTAATTGCAAACACTGTCAATCATACTTCGCCAAGCAAATGAATAGATTTTACTTAAAATATTTTTAAAGTTCATTTTAGAAGACCATGGGGTATACGGATATGCATAGGTGATATTCTTAAAGGGGAGAGAAAAATGTTTCAATGAAAGACTGAATCTAAGTGTTATATTAAATACAGAATACACATATAAGCTAAAAAAGCACCCTACATCATTCAGGACTGCTCTTTTTTAAAAAAAAAAAATATGTACTGTGATAACAACTTTGAAAGCACTAACTTACACATAGAAATCACTTCAGTTCAGCCACATGGCTCTATGAATCAGGCTTTAGAGAAGAAATTGGAAGACATATTGGGGTGTAGTCTAAGTGTATCTGTCTGATACCACTTTTAAAGAAATGAAAACCATTTTTCATTTTTAGATTAGCTGAAAGTTGTTTCCTACAATCTCATGAGCCATATGTAAGTCTGTACCTACAGCGGAGGAAGATAATGCTTTTTGAAAAAAATTTCCATTCATGTGCAAACATTTAAAGTTCTCTTATGATACACATATTTAAAAATATAAAGAACAGAAAGAAACTGATATTTTCTATCTTTCTATGCTTTATGTTGATATTGGCCCTCATTTTAATAATCTACAGCAAAATATTATGATAGATATTATGATTTAATTTCATTTCCAGAAATATGTTTACAAGATGACAGCATATCATAGCATTTTTGTCAATGAGTCTCTAAAAAGGATTTTAAGTTTATTTAGTAACAACATTTCAGCTATCAAGTTTCTCTTATTAAACCGTTAGCCCTTTCTAAATGACCATATTGATGAAATATATGTGCCACAAAATTGTTGAATAAATAAAGGTCCTTAAAGCACAATGCAAAAAAGACATAAATTAGTTGCAAAATAAGTACTTGGTAACATTTGACAAGCATTCAACAGCTTTATACAACATTGCAAATTTTTTATGAAAAATAATCGTAAATTATCATGATCTGTATATAGAACGTCAATTGCATAAAGCAAAGTAGAAATGGAACAGTTATGATGGAAATAGTAAAAATAAAAACTTTTTTCCTTTTAAAGTATCATTTCTAAGCATTCCCAATAAATAAGAGAAAAATAAAGTAGTGCTTATTTCTGGGACCTTAAACTTAGCAGCCCTGGCTTGTCTCCCTCTGCTTCTGCTGTGCACCTTAGCAGTTACAGTCTCTCCCTCCACTCCCAACAGCTTCTCTTATCTGCCATGAATCCATAGAGTAGGCTTCTCTCCTCTGGGATTATAAATGTTAACTTTTTCTTATTTAGAAAGCCCAAGACAATTATCCAGGTCCTTCATTACCTCAGCACAGAGCGCAGAACTCAAGACTGTCCTACGGTTTGGCTGAGAGAAGACAAATTACTTTCCTTTATGAGTAAAAGAATCAAAAGCCCCATGTCGACTTCTGTCAATGTACAGAAAGGCTATTCTTGAAGGTTGACACCCAGACAGAAGCAGAGCTCTTAGGTGTGAAAGCTTTTCTATTCAGCCAAGGGAAAGGCAATGCTTTCAGAAGAAATATGAGTGACAGAGAAGCTGCCTCTTGAAGAGATGGGATGGGTCAGGGAAAGGTTGCCACACTGACAGCACAAGACATCACTTCTATTTCTCCTGTGTAGCAGCCATTCTCCTCTCTCTCTCTCTCTCTCTCTCTCTCTCTCACACACACACACACACACATACACACTGTCTCTCTCTCTGTGTGTATATGTGTGTGTGTGTGTGTTTGTGTGCTTGCATGCTCTTCTTTATTCCTCTCTTCCTTTCTAATCACACCATGAAAACATCAAACATTTACAAAATATATTTGTTCAGCCTATACACGTTTAGAAAACCTATCTTAGGGAGCTTGTGTGTATAAATATTGATTTTGAATATTTATTTCTGTTCTTCTCTGATAATCAAATAATCATTAAATGGGGCTAATGTGGTAAGACATGCCTGTAATCACTTCAGGGTTAGTAGAGGTGAAAGGTTCATGAGTTCAAAGCCAATCCTGAGTATGCTGAGTATGTAAGGCGTTCAAAGGTATGTTTGGGCTACAAGAGACAGATGCTCAATGAGAACAACAAAACCTATTTTGTTTCACCTTTCTCCCCACAGGGAGATTCACAAGCCCCACTTTGAGCCCTCCTTTTAACTTAGCTTCTCTACTAAACTACTAGATTGTACTAGATTGTATTGTCTTATTATTTTGCTGCATGCCCATGATAAGTCAACTTACAAGCAATGAGTCAATGAGGTAAATACTATTAGAAGTATTTTAATATGTAAGAAGCTGAAAAATGGCTAAAAGCACAATGATTTCATAATATCACCTCTCTCGTTACATACAACAAAAATGTCAAAAGGAATTTATACTTTCTAGGAGGAAAAACAAAGGAAATGGTTAAATATAGCAAAATTATGAGAAAATGCAAAATAGGGGAAGGGACTGGAGACAGAGCTCAGTTGTTAAGAGCCAGTATTGCTCTTCCAGAGGACCCAAAGTTCGTTTCTATCTCCAGGCAGCTTATGACTGTCTGTAACCCCACCTGCAGGGGATCTGACACCCTCTTCTGGCCTCTGTTAGTACTCCAGTCATGTGCACATACCCACACAAAGAAACACATTCACACACACAAACAATAGTATAATAATAATAATAATAATAATAATAATAATAATAATAATTTTTAATGTAAAATACAAGTCTATGAGAAAATGTTCATTTTTAACACATCTACTGTAGTGTTTAATATTAAGAATTTACTGAATATTATCAAAGAAAAGACTAGATGAACTTGTTTGTTCTTCAGTTAAAGAATTACCACTGACAATAATAATAATTAACATTTCCTTAGTATTTCATTGCCAAGTATCATTTCTTATATTTTATTGAAATCTTAGGAAAATTCTTTATGTTAGGTATTCCTTGACTCTCATTTCATGTATTATATTCTCATAAATAACATAACTAAATTTACTCCAAGCTCTATTTAGTAAACCTTTGGATCTTTATTGTGTAGCCATTTCCTCCTCATTAAAACATCCCTTCTTGGAGGGAGAAAAGCTCACAAATCTCAGGAAGCTCCCAAAACTTAACAAAATGCACAAAAAAAAAGTCTCAGAACTCGCAAAATCAATTGTTGGAAGTAGGAGAACACTCTTAGAGTGTCCTACAAGTTGTATGGGGAATTCTAGAAATGAAGTTCATATATGCTACTGTCAGCTTTTTAGTGATGTAGTGTCTTGTGAGTAACCCATGCTTCAGTTCATAACTCCAATGAGGTAGACATAGATGTGATTTGGCCTACTGTCTTTTTAGCATGGCTCACATCTCTTCAGAAAACACACACACACACACACACACACACACACACCTTCTTATAAATGGATGATTTTCCATTAGCCTATGTCAACCATTTAGAAAAGTTAATCATACAATGAAAATCATGAAAGGTGTCTGGCTGTTATGGTAATGTCACCATAGAAAGTATTGAAGAAAGACTTTGGGAAAATAGAGAACAACTGTTATTTATAGGTGCTTTCAATTATCTGGAGAATCTAGACATCACAATTTTTTAAGAAAGCCATTCAGTTTTAGAGTAATGTTTAAAAAGTATCTTGCCCATCAACTGTATAAGCATCTTGTGCACCAACTGTCCTTAATGTATCCCTAAATAGTGTTAACTGGCTTAGTTACTACAATAGGAACTGACAATGTGCTTAACACCATACATGGGCGGTGAATGGTCTCTATGTATCTAGAGAGTAATATTAAACTTTTTTCAAGGAGTACCAAATTCAAACATGAGACTTGATAACAGTCAGAATAGTGTGACTATTGGTATAAAATAGACAAAGGCATGGATTATTTCACAGACTCTTACCTGCCTTTCTTCGGGGGCCATAGACTTCATTATACCATTGATAAAACCCAATTACTAGCCGTCTCCTGTATGCCATTTTCATCAAACTCACTGAGACATGCCCTGTGCACTCTACCTTTTCATATTACCAGCTGACATTTCCATCCCAGTCCTGGAAATACCTATAATTATATTCTGACACATAAAAGCAAATGCAGCAGGCTTTCATTTCTACAACCCTGGACTCACAGAACTTTGAAAATGAGCTCAACACTAGGCAAGAGCTCTTTCTGCTCCTCAATAAAATGAACTCTTCATTCTCCTGAAACTACGTAGGGGAGCTGTGAAATCCAGAAAAAATTCCTACGGCAATTTCTCAATGACAAAACTCTGTCATGTTCTCCAATCCTAAACCCAAATCTGCAGGATAGGAGAAAGCACACTGACTTCGGGGATGAGAATCCATCATACACTAACAGAACTTGTTTGTAATACTCATTTACTAATAATGTTTATCCATAGCACCACCCACCCATTATTCCCTCTATTGTTATAAGAATAAGGCCAAGCGTTCTCAACCTGTGGGTCATGGCCTCTTTGGTGGTCAAGTGTCCCTTTTATAGGGGTTGAATAACAGATATCCTTCATATAAGATATTTACATTATGATTAGTAACAGCAGAAAATTAAAGTTATGAAGTAGCAGTGAAGTTTATGGCTGGTGTCACCCACGAAGAACTGTATTAAAGGGTTGTAGCATTAGGAACGTTGAGAACCAAAGATATCAAGGGACGAAGGCAGGGATGCAGGGTCACATTAGCTAAGTTGTTTCAATTCTAAACTAGGAGTCGAATTCTTTTTCTATATTGTGAACATATTTATCAGACTAACATATAAAGTAATGGATTTAATCATGGTATTTTCATACATTATTGTCATTGTAGGTTGTTCTAACTTCTTGCCTGAATTGTTGCCCCTCCCCTAGGCTTCTTTCTGTATTTAAGAAACATAACATCATTCTCCTCTTCTTTCTTTCCCTACTTAAGATCTTTCCCTCCAATCTCCCAATCTACTTTTTAATTTTATGACATATAGATTATTCTATATATGTGTACATGTATATGTTTATGTAGAGAAACATGTAAATATATAATCACACATATATGTAGATGTCTTACACACATAAAAGCAAACCATGGCAATTGTTCTTCTGTATCTGGTTTATTCCACTGACTATAATGATTTTCAATTCTATTGATCTTCCTACAAATGTTGTAATTCATTTTTCTTTATAGCTGAAGAAAGTACCATTCTTTAGATACAAACATATACAATTATGTATTTTAATATATATATGTATATATATACATACATGTATATAAACATATATTTTTAATTTTTCTTTATCCATTCATCTGCTAACAAGTGTCTAGACTGCTGGTATATTATAAGCATTGTGGCTAGTATAGTAATGTGAATGAATAAGAAAATATCTCAGTGCTATGTTGACTGTATATCTCTAACAGTGGTATATCTGGGTCATATGCAAGTTTATTTTTAGTTTCTAGAGAAATCTATATATTTATTTCCATAGCAGTTATACAGGTTATTATCTTTCTTTAGTCTGTTACTTGATTGGATGATTCAAATTTTTATCTCGTTCAATTTTTCAATAACATATAATATATAATAAATAATTATATAATACGTAAACTATTCTAAATATTAATATATTAATTCTCTACCGTTCTGCAATTTCCTTCCAACTAAAGCCTTCCCTACTGGAAGGATGAGGGAGGTTTATGAAGCTTAGGAAGCAAAGAAACCTCAGAAGTCCCAGAATGTGAATTAACAAGATTTATAAGCCAAGCCCCCAGAGTTAGAGAAACAATCAACAATGGCTGGAGAGAGGCACATCTCTGACTTGGCTCACTTCCTGGAAAGGACTGCCTTGCAGAGCTGACACTTTGTTGTTTAGGAAGCTCTGTAAGGTATAGCTGGCTTTTCCATGGTATATACAACAGCCTTTGAGATGTAACACTTCTTTGACTAATTGACATTACTTAGTTAAGTTATTGCCGTGAGCTCATCAGTTCGCTGAGTTGCTCTTTGGGGCTGTTGTTAGTTTCCCATATGAGATGAGTGGATGCTCCTTCACTTATTCATTAAAAAAAATTCCCCAGGCATATATTCAGTTGACAAAGAGTCTGTCTTCCCTTGCATGTTCTTTAGTAATTGTTTTGCTTACTGTGTTTTTCAATTTCATATAACCCAATTTGTCAAAGGCAGGGATGGTTTCTTCTGCTATCAGAGTCCTTTATAGAAAGCCCTGGCCTATTAATAAATACCAGTGTTTTACTTGTGTTTTTCTTCTAGCAATTTCAGTTAAGATCTTTGATAAATGCTGAAGTGAGCTTTGCACAGGGTAAGCAGCATGAGTCTAGTTTTATTCTGTTACACATGGAAATCCAGTTTTCTCAGAAGCATTTCTTTTTTTTTTTAATTTTTTAAATTTTGTATTAGATATTTTCTTTATTTACATGTCATATGATATCTCCTTTCCCAGTTTCCCTCTAAAAAAAACCAAACAACCCCCCCAAAAAAACAAAAACCAAACCCCAAAAAACAAGAACAAACCCCTGTTCCCTCCTCCTCCCCCCCTCCCCCGTCTGCCTCCCCCTGCTCACCACCCCAGACTCTCCTGCTTACTGGCCCTGGCATTCCCCTACACTGGGGCATAGAACCTTCACAGGGTCAAGGGCCTTTTCTCCCATTGATGACCCACTTGGCCATCCTCTGCTATACATATGCTGATGGAGTCATTAGTCCCACCATATGTACTCTTTGGTTGGTGGTTTAGTTCCTCGAAGCCAGAAGCATTTCTTGAAGAGGTTGTCTTCTATCCATGATATACTTTGGATATCTTTCCAAAAATTAAGGTAGCTGTCATTATGTGTTAGTTTTCCTGGAACCTTAATAATATCCCATCGCTTTAATACATGTATTGTGCCATTTTTGTTACTAAACCTGTTTGAGATCAGGTATGGAGATGCCTCCAGCATTGGGCTTTCTGCTTCAGATCACTTTAAATTATAGTTCTATAAACAATTGATACTTTGACGAAAATATAGATTTTTGATGAAAATTTAGATAGCTTTTACTAACATGGCCATTTGCACAACCTCAATTCTCAAATCAATGGACATGGGGCAAATTTTCACTTACACCAGTGTCTTCATTATATTTTTTGTGTTGGGTTGCTTGTTTGGTTTTTTTTTTTCAGCATCTTAATGTTTTCACAGTAGCGGTCCTTTTACTTCCTTTGTAAAGTTTGTTTCTTAGTTTTTTTTTTAATAACTGTGAATGGGAATTTTCCAAGACTTCTTTCTCAGTAAGTTCATCTCCTTAAGTACAGTTTGGTATATCAAATAGCTGTTATATGTTGTATGTTGATTTTATATACTGCTCCTTTAATGAAAGTGTTTACCAATTCTTAGACATTATATTCTCCATCAGTTGGGATAATATGACTTTTTCTTTTACTATTTGTATCCCTCTTAGTGCTCATTCGTCTCTTATTACACTATAATTGAACAGGATACAGAGTAAGAGTGGAGTTGGCATCCTTATTTCTTTCCAGACTTTAAAAAAAAATGTTCTCAGGTTTTTCCCCACTTAATATGCAACTGTAGGTTTATGAAGTACATATATATTCTTATATACATTCATATATATCCTCATACACATTCACATGTATATATATTCTTTCTTACATTATGGTATTTCCTTTTTATCACTAATCCTTTCAGGGTTTTTACTGTGAAGGCATGTTGAGCTGTGTTGCAAGCCTTTTCTGTAATGATTGAAATGACCATGTAAATTCTGTCCTTAAAACTATTTATGTGTTGTATAGCTTCTGATTTCTAAACTTTGGCCAGCCTTGCATCCTTGGAATAAAACTACTTGGTCCTAGTGCACTATCTCTTCACTGTGTTCTTGCACTTACTCTGCAAGAATTTCTACGTCTGTGTTTCTAGGGGGAACTGGTCCATACATTTATTTTGCTCTTGTGTCTCTAACTAGTTATGATATAAGAGTAATGCTTTGCTGTGGTTTTGTCCTTTCTATTTTATAGACCAGCACGTGGAGCACTGGTGATAACTCTTCTTTGACGTTTTGTAGAATTCAGCCATGGATTTGTTTAGTCCTGAGCTTTTCATTGTCTAGACACTTTCAATTAGTATTTTATGTTGTTGGTTTCTAAGGGCCTCTTCAAGTTGTCTATTATGCTTGATTTATCTGGTGGTTGGAATAACGGTCTGCATAGGCTCATGTATTTGAAAACTTGGAGGAGTTGTTTTGAAAGGTTTAGGAGGAGTCGCTCCATTGGAAGAGCTAGGTTTCTAGAGGCAGGCTCTGAGGTTTCAAAGGCTAATGCCAAGTCTAGTTACTTCCTTCTGACTCCTACTTGTAGATCAAAATGGAAGCTCCAAGCTCCTGTTTCAGTTTCACACCTGCCTGCCTGCTGCCATGATCCCCATCATGAATGTCATAATTTCTAATCTCCTGGAACCATGAGCCCAAGATTAAAGTCCTCATTTTATGTGTTGTCTTGGTCACTATCTTAGCATAGCAATAGAAAAGTGATTATGAGTTTAATTTTTCACACATATGTCTAGGAACTCACACATTTCTTTTAGATTTTGTTTTTTTTTCTGTTTTTTTTTTTAAAATATACATTTTAAAGATATTTTCTAATGACTTCCTAGATTTCATTGGAAACTGAAGGAAATCCCTTTCAGTTTTAATTTTATTGGTTTGATTCTTCTCTCATTTCTTTGATTGTTTTGGCTCTTTATCACTTGTGCTTACTTGTTTTCAAATAACAAACTTTGATTTTATACATTGTTCTTTTAGTCGCTATTTCATTAATTTTTGTACAGATTTTCTTTTAAATTTTTTTCAGTCCTCAGCATTTGGGTTTGGGTTGTTCTTCTTTTATGAGACCTGCAGGTACACCATCATGGTTTATCTAATGCAAGCTATAAACTTTGCTCTAAGATGTTCCTTAGCTGTATCGTCAATTTTCTCCTTAGTTTTTTGAATCACACATTTATTACAGAACATATCATTCAGTCTCCACGCATTTCTGTGTTTTCCTGGGTCCTTTTCTATAAAATCTTAGCTTTATTCCACTATGATCTGAAAAATTTCAAGAAATTATTGATATATAAGTATATAAAACTATTTCATTTGTAGCCTAAAATATGGTCACTTTTAAACCAATTTCTAAGGTCTGCTCAGAAAAGTATATATTCTTTATTTGTTGGAAGAGCTACTCTGTAGACATATTTAAGTACATTTGATCTATGGTATAAATTAACTATAATGTACCATTGCTGATTTTCATTTGGTCAAAGAATCTGAGGTTGGCAACTTTTTTTATTATTATACCAGTATTTATCAGAATTTTTATCTCCATTAATGTTTGTTTTATAAAATTTTGGTATACATATATTTACCAATATAATATCTTTTGATGAATTATTTTCTTTATTAAACTTTAGTGGCCTTTGTCGCTATTATCTATTTTGACCAATTTTTATTTGAAGTCTACCTTATCAGATATCAAATGCTGCACCAAGTTCTTTTCCTCAAAACTGTTGTGGAATGTGCTGTGAAGTTGAATTGTTTGTTTGCAGGAGAGAGAGAGAGAGAGAGAGAGAGAGAGAGAGAGAGAGAGAGAGAGTTAGAAGCTCTACATACTCACATCAAAATCCCAGACAATGACTTCATGAAATTCACATGTAAATGGATGGAACGTGAAAATATCATCCTGAGTGAGTTAACCCAGTCACAAAAGAACACACATGGTATGCACTCACTGATAAGTGGATATTAGCCCAAAAGCTCCGAATACCCAAGATACAATTCACAAACCATAACGAAACTCAAGAAGAAGGAAGACCAAAGTGTGAATGCTTCAGTGCTTCTTAGAAGGGTGAACAAAATACTCACAGGAGGAAATATGTTGACAAAGTGAGGAGCAGAGACTGAAGGAAAGCCCTTCCAGAGACTGCCCCATCTGGGGATCCATTCCACATATAGTCACTAAACCCGGAAGCTATTGTGGATGCAGGGAAGTATTTGCTAATGGGAGCCTGATATGGCTGTCTCTTGAGAGGTTCTGCCAGAGCTTGACAAATACAGAGGCAACCACTAGACTGAGCTTGGGGTGCCTGATGGAGGAGTTGGAGAAGGGACCAAAGGAGCTGAGGGGGGTTGTAGCCCCATGGAGGGAGCAACAGTGCCAGACTCCCCCCGACTAGAGCTCCCAGGGACTGGACCTCCAACCAAAGAGTACACATGGAGGGACCCATAGCTCTGGCCACATATTTGGCAGAGGATGGTCTTGTTGGACATCAGTGGGAGGAGCAGCCCTTGGTCCTGTGAAGGTTCAATGTCCCAGTGTAGGGGAATACCACGGCAGGAAATTGGGAGTGGGTGGGTGGAAGAGCTCCCTTATAGAGGCAGGGTGAAGGGAAATGGAATAGGGGGCGTTCCAGAGGGGAGACTTAGAAAGGGGATAACATTTGAAATGTAAATAAAGAAAATATCTAATAAAAAATTTGCACTGGGACTTTTTCTCGTCATTTTCTCAGAATAATACTGAAGTAGAAGTTTCCAGATGTGACAGGTGATGCAGATTCACATGATACTTTACCAATACAGACTCCCATGTTGTTTTGCTTAGGCAAGACCCATGGGAGGTCATGTGATGTTTGGAAAGAGTATACATAGGACTCATGGGGCACTAATAGCATGCTTGCATAGTTAGTTTTGAAACACTTCATTGGTCCTGTGTCTTTGGTGATCTTAGCATCATTGACAGGTATGGTAAACTTCTTTAGATATCCCTGGATGGTCCTGGGATATCTATTTATATTTATTTATATTTATTTATATTTATATTTAGATCCAGTACATTTTAATAGGAAATCTGCATTGAATATTCCTTGGTGAAAAACAAAATAAAATCATTCAGGTCTTTTGAGTGTTAGAATAATAAGAAGGGAAGAGGGGGAAAAAAAAAGAAGTTATTGGTTTAGATTTTATATTTAATCTAGCTCTAACTCTTCCTAAATTTAATATTCTCACTTCATCAGTAAACAGTTCCTTTTGGAAGTCATGGCTGAATGCTCCAGGTACTATATTTTTACATCAAAGAATGATGTCCATGAATGACCGCATAATGTCTTCTTATACGAAAAGGCTCTCATGGCTTAGAAATCATAGGAACAGAATGCCTTGCTACCCAGATTTTGATAGTCTGTACTCTCTTTGTGTTTTATTTAATGCAGAACTTTATTTCTATAGAACCAAGCTTCTGAGAAGTGCCTACCAACTTAACTCTGAAAGGTGTGTGGCATGCTGGGTAAGTTTACTCTGAAAGGTGTGTGGCACCCTGTGCCTGGGTAACTTGACTCTGAAAGGCGTGTGGCACCCTGTGTCTGGGTCACCTTGCATGACAGTTTTTCCTGGGATTGTTTGGGCTTCACCTGCTCTTTTGCCATCATGTCTTAAGTGAGCGGTCCTTTTCAGATGGTTCCAGACTAAACTGTTCCCTGAATGGTTACTGTACACAATCTCACCCCACGGAGAAAAATGCAATCCACAAGGTGATGTAAACAAATAAATTTTTATATTACTATCATTATAATTGAAGTGAGCCAGGGAAATTATAATGGGCAATTTTCATCTGTCTTCTTAAGGCCAGGAATCAACATTATAAGAAATTATTTGAGTCTAATTTCAATGACATATTTTATTCCCTGTAAATAAACATGATTCCATTCTCTGTTCTCTCAATAAGACTAGAAAAATTATACATTTTTTTATATAGACTGACAGGATATAGTCAAATTTATTGCAAAACCTATGTAATCCTTAACATTCTACCTTGACTATGTGTTTCTCCTTCAGCGTTCATTGTTCATTGATCTATATTGCCTATGATTGTTATCTACTTCACAAGAATTTATTTTATATGAAGTAGAGTTTTTCCCATGTGACAAAACTTCTCATTAGCTTTCTCAAAGCTCATTGAGATAAATGAAGAGATATTAAAAGCATCCAGTCTGAACCTCTGCTGAGGCAGATCTGCATATCTGACCTTCTCCCTACCCCACAGTTTTCAGGACTCCTAGGAGATCTGCTGTAACCATGGACACAGGTGAGACCCTGCACAGAATAACTACCCAGGCTAGGAACCCCACAGAGTCCACCCAGTAGTCGTGGAAACCTCCCCCCCTCCCACACACACACAAACCCCATCTCCCTTCAGGTCTGCACCTTCACCAGGGCAGATTGGCCTATCTGCTCCTCTCCACACCCCATAGCCTGCAGATCTCCCAGGTGATCTACTATAACCAGGGCTATAGATGAGACCTCTGCCCAAATAATCACCCCAACTGGGACCCACACAGTGCCCAGTGAACATGGGACCCCTCCCCTCTCTGCAATCGCCATATCCCTTCATGTCTGCACCTCCACTGGTGTCTGTTTGCAATGCCAGATCCTCCCCTACATCCCACATCCTGCCTGTCTCCCAGGAGATCTGCTGTAATCAACAGGATTGCATTTACCAGGGACATAGGATACCTCCTCTAACCAGAAACACAGGAGTCCCCCCTCCCAGGAGTCCTGCTTTAAGCAGGGTCACTGAGCTCTACTTGCCTCCAAGGAGGCAGTCTCCAGACAGAGACACCCAGGCCAGTTAACACCAGAGATAACCAGATGGTGAGAGGCAAGCACAAGAACATAATAGACAAAACCTAAAGCAAGTCAACACCATCAGTTCCCATCACAGGAAGACCTGGATACCCTAACATACCTGAAAAGTTTGACCTAAACTACCAGCTTGTGAAGATAATAGAAATCTTTAAGGAGGATATAAATAACTCATTTAGAAACATACAGCAAAACTCAGGCAAATAGGTTGAAGTCCTTAAAGAGGAAACAAATAAATCCCTTAAAGAAATACAGGAAAGGGCTGGAGAGATGGCTCAGAGGTTAAGAGTACTGAGTACTCTTCCAGAAGAACTCTTCCTGAGTTCAATTCCCAGCAACCAATTGGTGGTTCACAACCATCTATAATGGGATCCGATAACCTCTTCTGGTGTACACAGCTGCAGTATACTCATATACATAAAATAAATAAATCTTTTTAAAAAAGAAATAGAGGAAAACACAATCAAACAAGTGAAGCAATGGGAAAGTGCTGTCCAATACCTAAAAAAAGGAAGTAGAAAAAAATGAAATCAGAAATAGAGGCAACCCTGAAGATAGAAAACCTAGGAAAGAGAAAAAAACTACAGATGCATCACTAACAGAATACAAGAGCTAGAAAAAAGAATCTCAGGTATAGAAGATATTGACATAACTGTCAAAAGGAATACAAAATTTAAAAAGCTCCTAATCCAAAACAGCCAGGAAATTCAGGACACAGTGAGAAGACCAAACCTAAGAATGTCAGGAACAAAGGAGACCAAAGATTTCCAACTCAAAGGGTCGGAAAACATCTTCAAGAAAATCATTAAAGAAAACTTCCCTAACCTAAAGAAAGAAATGGCCATAAACATACAAGAAGCCTACAAAACACCAAATAAATTGGGCCAGAAAAGAAAATCCTCAAGCCACACAATAATCAAAATGCTAAATGCACAGAGCAAAGAAAAATATTAAAAACAGTAAGAGAAAAAAAAAACAGGTAACATATAAAGGTAGACCTATCAGAATTACACCAGACTTCTCAACAGGTTCTAAAAGCCAGAAGATCCTGAAGAGATGTGATGCAGATCTTAAGGGAACACAAATGCCAGCCCAGGCTACTATACCCAGTCAAACTCTCAATCATCAGAGATGGAGAAATCAAGATATTCCGTGGCAAAACCAAATTTAAACATTTATCTACAAATTCAGCCCTACACAGGATTCTAGAAGGAAAACTCCAAAACAAGGAAGTTATCTGTACCCAAGAAAGCACAAGAGGTTAATCATCTCACAACAAACCCAAACGAAGAGAATCACACACACATAGTATTATGCCCAACAGCAAAAATAACAGGAACCAAAATCACTAGTTTTTAATATCTCTCAACATCAATGAACTCAAAAAGACATAGGCTGGTCAGTCCGGAGCAAGCGAGCAAGCTAGAGGTTGTTGGTCGGCTGGAGCGGAGCAATGCCTAAATCAAAGGAACTTGCTTCTTCAAACTCTTCAGGCAGTGATTCTGACAGCGAAGTTGAAAAAAAGTTAAAGAGGAAAAAGCAAGTTGTTCCAGAGAAACCTGTGAAGAAGCAAAAGTCTGGTGAGACTTCTAGAGCTCTGCATCCTCCAAGCAGAGTAGCAGCAGCAGAGATGATAACATGTTCCAGGTTGGAAAGATGAGATATGTCAGTGTTCAGGACTTTAAAGGAAAAATTCTAATTGATATTAGAGAATATTGGATGGACTCAGAAGGTCAAATGAAACCAGGGAGAAAAGGTATTGCTTTAAACATGGAACAATGGAGCCAGCTGAAGGAACAGATCTCTGACATAGATGATGCAGTAAGAAAGCTGTAAAATAGGAGCTATATCAAACCTGTACTGTTGTAGTTGTCTTTTTAAATTGGCTTTTGTTTTCTAAATGTTGTTTTCCAAGATGTTGTATATTTGAATTGCAGAACAATTTGTAAGACAAATATTTTTTTTAATGTACATTATTAAAATGTTCTAAGTGAAGCTAATTGTCAACTTTATTAAGGAGGATTGCTTTGTGCCCCATACCTAGTATAAAATAAAGTCAGATAATTACAATCTTTAAAAAAAAAAAAAACAGGCTAACAGACTGGATATGCAAGCAGAATCCAGCATTTTGATGCATACATGAAAGACATCTCAGTGACAAAGACAGACATTACCTCAGAGTAAAAGGCTGAAAAAATGTTTTCTAAGCAAATGATCCCAAGAAACAAGCAATAAAAGAGATAGGGGAGGACACTTCATACTCATCAGAGATAAAATCAACCAAGATAAAGTCTCAATTCTGAACATCTATGCCCCAAATGCAAGGGCACCCACATTCATAAAAGAAACTTTGCTAAAGCTCAAAATACACATTGAACCTCACAAAATAATAGTGGTAAAGTTCAACACCCCAATTTCACTAATGGACAGGTCATTAAAACAGAAACTAAACAGAGAAACAGTGAAACTGATGAAAGTTATAAACCAAATGAATTTAACAGATATATACAAAACATTTCACTCTAAAACAAAAGAATATACCTTCTTCTAAGCACTTCATGGTACCTTCTCCAAAACTGACCATATAAGCAATCACAAAACAAGCCTCATCGAATTCAAGAAGACTGAAATAATCCCATGCATCCTATCAGATCACAATGGACCAAGGCTAGATTTCAATAACAACAAAACAACAGAAAGTCCACATACTCATGGGAGCTGAAAAACTCTCTACTCAATGATAACTTGGTCAGGGATGAAGTAAAGAAAGAAATTAAAGACTTTTTGGAATTCTATGAATGTGAAGACACAGCATACTCGAACAGATGGAACACAATGAGAGCCGTGCCAAAAGGAAAATTCATAGCACTTAAGTGCCGTAGTAAAGAAATTGGAGAAATCCTACAATAGTAATTTAATAGCCCACCTGAAAGCTCTAGAACAAAAAGAAACAAACACACCTAAGGGGAAGGAGTAGATGGCAGGAAGTAATCAAACTCATGGTAGAAATCAGCCAATCAGAAACAAAGAATCAACAAACCCAAGAACTAGTTCTTTGAGAAAATCAACAAGGTAGATAAACCTATAGCAAGAATGATCAGAGGCCATAGAGACAGTATCCAAATTAAAATCAGAAATGAAAAGCAAGTCAAAACAACAGAAACTGAGGAAATTCAAAAAAAAAAAATCAAATCCTACTACAATTGCCTATACTCAAAAAAACTGGAAATCTAGATAAAATGGATGATTTTTTTTTAGAAAGATACTGCATACAAAGGTTAAAATCAACAGCAGGTAAATGATCTAAGCAGTCCCATAACCCCAAAGGAAATAGAAGTTATTAAAAAACCTCCAAACCAAAAATCCAGGGCCAGATGGTTTCAGTGCAGAATTATATCTGACCATCAAAGAACTAATACCAATACTCTTCAAACTATTCCATAAGCTAGAAATGGAAGAAACACTACCTAATTCATTCTATGAAGCCATAGTTTCTCTGATAACCTAAACCACACAAAGACCCAACAAAGAGAGAACTTCAGACCAATTGCACTTATGAATATCAATGCAAAAATATTTAATAAAATTCTTGCAAACAGAATCCAAGAACATATCAAAATGATCATTCACCATGATCAAGTAGGCTTTATCCCAGAGTTGCAGGGATGGTTCGATATAAGAAAATCCATCAACTTAATCCATTACATAAATAAACTCAAAGGGAAAAAAATCACATTATCAACTCATTAGATGCTGAAAAAAAAAAAAAAAACCTTTGACAAAATCAAACACCCCTTCATGTTACAAGTCTTGGAGAGCTCGGAAATTCAAGGCTTATACACAGACATAATAATAGCAATATACACAAACCAACAGCCAATATTAAATTAAATGGAGAGAAACATGAAGGAATTCCAGTAAAATTAGGGACAAGACAAGGATGACCACTCTCCCCCTATCTATTCAATATAGTTCTTGAAGTTCTAGCTAGAGCAATAAGACAACAAAAGGAGATCAAGTGGATACAAATTGGAATGGAAAGAGTCAAGATATCACCATTTGCAAAAGATATGATAGTATACCTAAAGAACCCCAAAAATTCTACCAGAGAACTTCTATACCTGATAAACACCTCCAGCAAAGTGTTTGGATATAAAACTAACTCAAACAAATCAGTAGCCTTCCTTTATATAAAAGACAAATGGGCTGAGAAAGAAAATAGGAAAATAGCACCCTTCACAATAGTCACAAATAATATAAAATATCTCAGTGTAACTCTAACCAGGCAAATTAAAAATCTGTATGTTAAGAACTTCAAATCTCTGAAGAAAGAAATTGAAGAAGAACTCAGAAACTGGAAAGATTTCCCATACTCATGGATTGGTAGGATTAACAGTAAAAATTGCCATCTTACCAAAAGCAATCTGCAGATTCTATGCAATACCTATCAAAATTCCATCACAATTCTTCACAGATGTTCAAAAAGTAATTCTCAATTTCATATTAAACAACAACAACAACAAAAAAAACCCAGCATAGTGAAAACTATTCTCAACAATAAAAAAACTTCTGGGGGAATCACCATCCCGGACCTCAAGCTGTACTACAGAACAATAGTGATAAAAACCACATGGTATTAGTACAGAGATAGACTGGTAAATTAATGGAATTGAATTGAAGACCCAGAAGTAAATATACACACTTATGGACACTTGATCTTTGACAGAGTAGCCAAAACCATACAGTGGATAAAAGAAAGCATCTTCAATAAATGGTGCTGGTCTAACTTGAGGTCTATCTGTAGAAGAATGCAAATTGATCCATATTTGTGTCCTAGTATAAAGCTCAAGTGTTAGTGGATCAAGGACATCCACATTAAACCAGATACACTGAATCTAACAGAAGAGAAATTAAGAAATAGCCTTGAACACATCTTAATTATTATTCCAGCACTTACTTGCAAAATAAGGGCACTCTGCCATCTTTGTAGGCAAATCTACCCCATGGATCACAAGATACCAAGCTTCCTGGGCTTCCCTTCTGTAAATGCCACATACTATGCTTTCTAATTATGAAATTGTCACTGTGTGGCCAGAAGAACTACCAAAACCAAGTGAGGAAGGAGGTCAGGTGTTTATAATTATTGGAACCACAAAGGTGAGTTCAGATAGCACAGAAATTCAGCTAGGCCCTGCCTTGTATCCACATAGTGCGGGGGCTATATGGTCTCACTATGGAGTACAGAACCAAGAGTTATCCTGGGATTAGCCAGGGAGGAGAGTGAGGTGACAGTCCAAAAGTATACTGCTACAGAGAATCTACCTGAGTGTATGCGTTAGCTGGAATTTTCCAGCCACAAGATGACGTATTGCCATTATGTACCTGGGGCAATGAAATTCCCTGAGGGAAGCCTTACTGGAAATAGTCTGCACAAAAGGACAGAACTAAGCCACCCTGGCAGCTGGCACCAGCAGTGTGTTTCCTCTTGAGCACTAGTACTTTGGCCCATTCCACAGCATCCTCCTACTCAGTCAGCTGCCACTACCCCAGGGAAAGAGGCAGGCCTCATCTGCTCACATCACCAGACTTGGCACCTGCTAACTGAGAAAGGCAGGAGAGTTGCTCCCATGTTGTTTGTCTTTTGTGTTCTAGATGACCACAGCACAACAGAGCCAACCTAACTGGTATCTATTCTCTGTCAAAGGGAAGATATCTACCCGGGATGGAAATTTATCAAAGTTTTTCAGAGTGGAAAAGTTTCAGAAAATGCACTCTGGAATTATTAAAAGGGCACCAGAGTTGTATAAACCCCTTTCTGCCAAAGTTAAATGAGACATCACAGAAAATTGTCCATCTCTCTTCTCCAAACCAGATAAAATCCATCCTAATTACACTTCGTGAGCAACTCATAAAGATATACTGCTACGTTGAGGAGTGTCAACAGTCCTGAGCACAGCTGCAGCAGAGGCAGACAGGACCTACACACCTTTAAACTAAACTCTCATATTTGTGAGCAGCACATTACTTGCTGACTAGACTTTCCTTAAGGCCTATTTGGGCCACTTAAATTCTCTTGCTCTTGAGAAGAATCTCACCCTGAAGTAGAAACACTCTTAAAAGCTTTCCAAAGACATCACCCAAGATGGTTTCAGTACGATATTTCAATTCCTGACTACGTCTCTTTATCATTTCTAAAGCAAGAAACCAAGTAATTGCATTTCTTACACCACCCCAGCAAAGCCACAAACTGTGGCTATAGTTCAGGAAAGTAATTTTCTGTGTTATCCTCAGGTGCCATTTTAAAATTCTGTCTTCAGACACAGCTTTGTGGTGTGTGTGTGTGTGTGTGTGTGTGTGTGTGTGTGTATGTGTGTGTGTTGTATGAAGGTCAAAAGTCAAACTTCGATGTCTTTCTTCAACCATTGCCCACTTTATTTTTATTGACACAGTCAGTCTCTCACAGGCTTAGAGATTACCAAGAAGGTTGGCCTTGATAGCCAGCAAGGCATGCGTCTGTCTCTACATGACCTGTGTTAGTTACCACACTGACCTTTCGTATGGTTTTCCTTAGTCCCGGACTCATCTTTACATGATACACACACACACACACACACACACACACACACACACACACACACACACTAGTTAAGGGTGTTCTTAGTTGGATATGGTTACAAGTACACTTATACTCTCATCATCACATTGAAGGCTGAGACAAGAGGATGACTGAGTGTGAGAAGCAATAGAGACCCTGTTGCAGTTATGACTCTCCCAAGTGATGCTGTGTGCAAGTATTTTAGAACTCGCACAAACACTGCTCTCTCAGGTAGTATTTGCAGCATGCACGTTTCTTCAGGTTGTCTTTGATTCCTTTTGATGGTACTTATGCTGAGACACACACCAAGAAGCACCTACCAAAAAGCAAACTCCAGAAGTCTTTCTACTATTTAGCCATAGGCAGTCTGTATGCTGCACACACATTTCTCTATGCAGATCTGGTGTATCCAGCCAGAAGTCTTCTTGTTATTGCTCTTATTCATTATGTTATTCTCAATTCAAAATTATTTTATAATCATTAACACAAAATAAAAGAATTCTTCTTGTACAGTTCAGTAACATGTATATTCAGTTATAACAGTTATAACAGATACTAGAAGGACCAGAAACAGAGGTAACATTACAGTGAGCAGGATAGATTTATTGAGAAATGGATAAAGTTCAAATTCTGCTACAAAATCTTCAGTCCACACAACCATTTCCTCTTTCAAAGTCTGTCCTTGAGTGGTGACCATGCATCCATCACTCAGTTCACTGACATATAGCAAAGTATAGAACTAAGTTGTCTTTTTGTCTTCAAAAATGAGCCCACATGACATTTTACAAAAGTGATAATTTTTTTTGTATGCCATGGGCTTTGTTTTATAGTATTTATTTCAGTTTTATAGTATTTATTTATACCAAGGATGCTAAGGGATAACATTGTTGCATCCTTTCTGTCTTCTTTTGTCATTCATTTATTTATTTTACACTCCAGATTTTATTCCCCTATACCAGTCCACCCTCCTACTGTTCCACGTCCCATACCTCCTCCCCACCCCTGTCTCCACGAGGACGTCCCCACCCTCCACCCCCCACTCAACCAGACCCATAAACTCCCTGGGGCCTCCAGTCTTTTGAGGATTAGGTGCATCTTCTCTCACTGAACTCAGACCCAGCAGTCCTCTACTGTATGTGTGTTGGGGGCCTCATATTAGCTGGTGTATGCTGTCTGGTTGGTGGTCCAGTTTTGAGAGATCTCGGGGGTCCAGGTTAATTGAGACTGCTGGTCCTTCTACAGGATCGCCCTCCTCCTCAGCTTCTTCCAGCAAAATATGATAATTAATAATGGAAATGTTCAACATAGATAAAATTACAACCAAGCAATGGAAAATGGTAATGCTCGAAACCAATGTGAATGTTTAATAAATGGAATTAGACAAATGGCTGTGTCAGTGTCCCAGAGTCTCTGATTTACATCCAGAACTCAGTAAAGGTCAATTTACAAATGAATGAGTGACTTTCCAGAGTAATGGTAGTAAACATTGCATTGAAGGAGCTCTCAGAGCAATTTTAGGATGCTAGAAGAGCAAAGTAGCACAGAAAATGATCCATGCTCAGAGATCAGAGTGTCCTGTGGAGGCATTGAATGATGCTTGCTTCATGTATTAGAGCACATGATGAGAAGGGCAGCATATGTCAGACTATTCTAATACACTTCTTATAAATAAAAAAAATCACAGATTCTAAATATTCATAATATTTCAAATTATAGAATACTGAATAAATATTTTACTGGTTTTTATATTTATATGTTTATATTTGATTATAAGTCAAATAAACTTTAGTAAAACTGTTAAGATTCATAGGAAAATTATAATATCCTCAGAAAATTATAATTTTCTCGCTTCCTAAAATACACACACATATATTATATGTGTATATCTACATGTATATATGTACAAATATATGTATGTATCTATATGTATATGCACATAGATATATAGGTGTATGTGTATGGATGTATGTGAATGTATGTGTATAGGTATAATAAGTATATAGATATATAGGTATATGTGATATGTGCAAGGGTAAGTGTGTAGGTATATAGATACATATGTATATATGTGTATAGGTGTATATGTGTAAATGAACACTCTCTGTCTCTCTATCTCTTGGTCTCTCTGTCTCTCCATATACGTACATACATATATATATGTATGTCTGTATTAAATTGCCCTATAATGGGATGACAAAGACTCTGAGACAATAGAGGTTAACAAACAGAAATTCCAGTGCTAGAAGCTCAATACTGGAGTTGTTGACCAGTAAGGTAAGAGACCCACAAACATTACAGGGTATCTCCAATGCTCTTCGTTATCCTCCAGAAATTGATAGTATGACTCTATGTGTTGAAGATATTACATATTGAATATGGAACACTGAAGCGTGTACTGACTTGGAAGTTTTATCCTACTTTTCATAATGCTGGGAGTTGCTACGCATGATACCAGTGGAGAAAAGCAATTATCTCACGAAGGACCACTTCATGAGATGAAACCCATACCTGGCACTCCTATCGGGGGGGGGGGGGAACACCTGATATAAACAGGCCTTGGGCCCTGGGAGAGAATATACTAATGTTAATCCGCTAAATGGACACCATATCAAACTGGCTCCCAATGACTTTTTATACACACAGATTAATGCATCTCTCAATCCTGACAAGAGAAGCTCCTTTTTGCTATAGGTAGTAATTAACACAGAGACTCAGCCAACAACTCATACAAGTGCAGAGAATAATAGACTGTACAATCCTCAGCCCTCAATAGACACTTATAGTACAATGAGACATTATCCTTCAAGGAGATCATGGTGGAAAGGGGGAACAAAACAAACAAGAAAGGAGTAGGTGTGGGAGGAGATGGGGGAAGATAATCATAATACATTGTATGAATTTTTTAAGGAACCAAAAATGTATTAAAAGGAGAAAATAATGATTCTCTTACTATACATTATGATGACTTTTAAAGATTCCATGCTCATCATTATTATCCAGTAGTAATGTACAAAGTAAAGACAGGTTGTATCATTTTCTGTTTTTATTTATAGTTCCTTCTTAATTAAAGCAGAGACTGGCATATATGAGAAATACAACACCCTCCTTTTCTCTACTCTTATCCCAAACCTAAAGAATTTAATTTAGCTCATAGCTGATAAATTCCTTATGAAGCCTGGGTCTCAGGAGTTTACTTCACAACTGCATTGTCTTAGTTAGGATTTCTATCACTGCAACAAAACATCATGACCAAAAAGCAAATTGGGGAGAAAAAAGGTTTATTTGGCTTAAACATCTGTATTGCTGTTCAGTAGTGAAGGAGGTTAGGACAGGAACTCCAACAAGGGAAAATTCTGGTGGCAAAAGTTAATGCAAAAGCCATGGATTGGTGCTGCTCACTGGCTTGCTCCCAATGACATATTCAGCCTGCTTTCTTGTAGAACTCAGGACTACCTGCCCAGGGATGGCACCACCCACAATGCCCTAAGCCCTTCCCATTGATGACTAATTGAGAAAATGCTGGACCTCATGGAGTCTTTTTCTCAACTGAGGTTCCTTTCTCTCTGAAGACTCTAGCTTGTATTAAGTTGAAACACAAAACCTTAGCAGGCCTTAATTTGCCATACTAGTAGGAATATGGAAGACAGGGTACTGAGGGTAATTTGAACTGTAGGAGCCTGGCTCAAGAAGTTATAGAGGAGAAGAATTTTAGTATGTGGCTTTAGTGGCTATTCCTGGTTGTCAGCTTGGCTTTATCTGGAATGAACTACAATCCAGAATTGGAAGGCTCACCTGTGATCCTAATGTGGAGGCTGAGAGATATATGTTTGTGACCTGGATCTTGGCATGGAGACCTTGAGGCATAGTGGCTATGAATCCCAGAAGATTAAGACAGGGAGATCTTTTAGTTCAAGGTCATCTGGGACTAAGGGCATGGTGGCACACATCTTTAATCTTGGCCACACTTTGTGCTGGAGACCTATATAAGGACATTGGAAGAAGAAAGATTTACTCTTTCTCTCTTCTTGCCTACTTGCCTTGTGGGACTGAGGAACTCTTAGATCCTTGGACTTCCATTCACAGCTGCTGCTGACCATTGTTGGGAGTTGGACTACAGACTGTAAGTAATCAACAAGTTCCCTTACTATATAAAGACTATCTATATGTTCTGTGACTCTAGAGAACCCTGATTAATACAGTGACCTAGAGACTGTACTTATAATATTTTAGCTAAGAATGTGGCTGCTTTTTGCCCTCATTGGAAAAGTCTGCTGAGTTTAAAGTGATGAGTTTGGATTGATTGCATTGACCAAGGAAATCTCAAAACGACCCAGTTCAGACTCTGTCATGTGGTTATTAGTGTTCACTCTAATCAAGATTTATAAATGAAAAGGAACAAGCTGAGCAAGTAAAACTGTTGGCTCTACAGAACAGTCAAGCTTAGGCAATGAAGGAAAACACTGGAAACAGAGAAGTAATGAAGATGTACTTGAATGAGGGGCAACATTGCAGTTCCAGCAAGCAGCAGAACTTGGCATCTTTGGTCATGTGATTCTGGCTTTAGAGTCAAGGATAGAAGAAAGGAGTTATGGCATCTCCCTCTCTGACTAAAAAAAAGTCACTGAAGCCTGTGTTGGGGGTATCTCTGCATGGAGGCCCAGGAAGGCCAGTGGATGAAGCTCTTAAGGTGAAGCCTGGATCACCTTGGAAACCTGACAAGGTTGGAGATGCCAGAGCCTTGGGATACTTCGCAAGGAAAGTTGCTAAAAGGGAGTGGAACCAGTCCAAAGAGAAAGACATATGTTGCAGTCAACAAAGCTGAAAGGAGTTGGAGATCTGAAGAACATTTTGACATTACACATGGAGATGCAGAGCTTGGAGTTTTGCCAGCTGGCTTTAAGTCTTGCTTTGGTCCAGGACTTCTTCATTATGCTTACTTCCATACCTTGTTAGAAGTATGTGATCTGCTTTTTGTTTTTGATTTTTCAGGAGATTATAGTTTAAGAGATTGTGTGAATCTCTGAAGAGACTTTGAACTTTTGACTTTTAAGCAATGCTGAGACTGATATAGGCTCTGGGGGCCTTTGAAGTTGAACTGAAAGCATTTTTGCACTATATTTTGGCTACAAGCCTAGGGGAACCAGGGAGTGTAATGGGGTGTTTTGGATAGAAATGATTCTCATAGACTCATGAGTTTGAGTGCTTAGTCATAAGACGTAGCACTATTAGGAGGTGTGGCTTTGTTGGAGTAAGTGAGGTCTTTTTTGGAGGAAATGTTTCACTGTGGAAGTAGGCTTTGAGGTCTCATATGCTGAAGTGACACCTGGTGTAGTACACAGTCTCATTCTGCTGCCTGTGTATCAAGATGTAGAGTTCTCAGCTCCATGTATCATGTCTGTCTGCATGCTGCCATGCTCTCCATCATGATGAAACTCTAAGACAGCACTAATTAAATGTTTTCCTTTATAAGAGTTTCTGTGACCATGGTGTCACCTCACCCACATCAATTCACTTTCCATACATACACACACACACACACACACACACACACACACACACACACACACACACAGAGAGAGAGAGAGAGAGAGAGAGAGAGAGAGAGAGAGAGAGAGAGA
>JADRCD010189968.1:42207-52414 GCA_019843815.1 Montemys delectorum
AGAGAGAGAGAGAGAGAGAGAGAGAGAGAGAGAGAGAGAGAGAGAGAAATATACACATACATACAAAGAGAGATACATAAAAATTCACACACATATATATACACACACTGGTGTAGGGCTGTAGACATCATCAATAAATTTTTCAAAGGAAATAAGACAAGCTACATGCAAGCTAATGAACATAGCAGTGCCCCATCACAGAAGGGTCTATGCATACATGTTCTGAGAAAGTTTAGGCTACTGAAAAAAATGTTAGCAACATTATTTTTCCAGTCAGCCATTTGATACCTAACTAAAGTGAAGCTAAAATTTACTTTGAACAGAACTCATGATAAAAATGTCTTCAGAAATTATTAAACATATTACTTTATGTTAAACTTAAGTTTCAGTACTGATCACATCGAGGTGTTGCCAATAGTGAAACAAAGGTGCAAAATCTAATTGATAAAAAATGTATAGTGCCTTGTTGAAAATTTGTAATATAATTGCCTTTTCTGGAGTGTTTGTGGGTAGACATGTGTCCAAAGTCTAGTTATGTATGTGTAGCAAGAAGTATTGCAAGAGTAGTAAGTTTATCTTTAGCCAACGGGCACAGATATTCCATTTTTATAGAGGTTGGGCCATTCCTGTCCTGTTCACTAAAGGGTGATACAATCCTACCATGTATAGAGTGGGAATATCATAGAAAGTATATTCTAACCAAAGTGTTATTTTCTTGAACTTCTCAGTGAAACTCTTCTAATTTATCACTTTAGATCTTAGAAATTACTAACTTTGACAACAAAGGCATTATTTTATGGAGGCTTATGAAAGAAGGACGTAACACTTAAAAGTTAAAAGCCAGTCAGCTTTGGAAATATCCCAGAGATGATGTGTATCATAAATACTTAATGAGTCTTCAAATAAATGTAAAAGTAAGACTCAATGGTATGATATAAAATATTAAGTTCTTTGTGTTTTATGATGACGTTTATTTAACTTGGCATAATAATAGATCAGCATAAGACTTTTGTGAGTCAATTTTGCTCATAGATCCCCAAACATTATTATAATATCCATGTATATGCATGGAAAAATGCCCTTGGCACTATATTTCATTTCTAAAACTTTAGAAATTTCTGCAATGATTTGCCTACCTAAAAGCTGACAGTGTTCTTGCTGCTCCATATAATCTGAATGAACTAGTGCCTTCAAAACACAGGAGGACAGACACACGTATGGATCACAGAGACTGTGGGAACATGCACAGGACTAAGGCAGACAGATTCCCAGAACCCAAGAAGATAAAGCAGACATGAGCTCCCACCCCAAACCAGGAAGCTATCTCCAGTTGACAACTGCTTATGCAAGAAAATTTAGCTTTTACCATTGGAGTCTCACTGGGTATATACACAGCTCTTGAGGGTAGGCCCATGTATGGTGGTAGATGGCCACCAAAATATGTTATTTTGGGAACTTTTTTGTCTCTTATTGCTTTCAGGGGACATTTTAAAAAAGTTTTGACTTGTATATTATGATTTCTGAATCTGTGTATATGTATAGTTTTTGTGCCTGTTCTGTTTTGTTTTTTGATTTTTTATTCTTTTAAAAAATTGCTCATTTGTTTTGTAAAGAGAGAGAAAGAAGGAGTGCTGTTGGGTGAGTAGGAAGGTCGTAGGAATCTTTAAGGAAATGGATTAGTAAAATGAAGGTGAAGTTGTGATCAGAATAGATTGTGTGAGAAAAAATATTTTCCATAAAAAAGAAAAAGGTTCTAGCAAAAGAAACACAGACAGAGAAAGAGAGAAAGAGAGAGAGAGAGAGAGAGAGAGAGAGAGAGAGAGAGAGAGAGAGAGAGACAGAGACAGACAGAGACAGAGACAGAGACAGAGATAGAGACAGAGAATCTGAAAGCTGTTTCTTTGACATGCCTCATGAATAACATAAAATGAAATACAAACAAGTTCTTCCTAGCATCTTCAGTGTTAGGTCTATCTTTATCTCAAGAAAATACTTGAGCATTTACTAAGGTTGTTTTTCCCCCGCGGAGGACCCTCCACTTCCAAAGCCACAAGTCTAAGTGAGACAGAATAGTTTCCTGTTTTTACTGTTTATGGAATGTTGCTTCCAGTTATCCTGGATACTTTAATCTTCATTTATTGTTTTTAAGGATTAAAATAGGTTTCTCAGTATCTACTTTTGTCTGGTGAATTTGTTCACAAATGACTGAGCAATTTAATTGACACTTTGATTTTAACAGCTAAGGCTTTATGAGCTCCACTATATCTTGGCTTTTTACTGAGTAATTTGGTGGTCATTAACGTTTTTGCTTTATTTCAAGGAACAGTTACACCTGTGTAGATACCATTAAGTTACGGAATCAATCAAGACTTTGCAGAAGTCCTAAACAAAAGCATAGTTTCAAATGAAAAGCAAACCCACCAAGGAAACCAACTTCTGGTTATCATTTAGAGCCCCATACCCCGAAAATTAAACTCAATGAGTAAAGCTTCAAATTACACCATTATTTGAAGACATAAATGCAAAGCCTGGAGGCTGTAAACTGTGGCTGCCTACAGAGACTGCAGTGAGGAAACACAGCTGCCTTCCTGTTTGGAAAGCTGTTTCTTTACCCTCCTCCCCTCTTCTCTCTCTCTCAAGTTGAAAATCTTTCTTGTGCATTAGCATCCACACTTGAACTTTTACGAGAACTAGGAGTCTATTTCTGTCCTGTTCTTATAGGAAAATAGTGCAGTCCACCATCTCCTCTCCTTTTCAGGAGACCCTGGAATTTGAAGTCAGCACAAACAACAGTGAAGGCATGAAGCTTACTTCCAGGTTGTTTTCATTTCTGGATTCGAGGGGCAAGTCATTCAGCAGCTTTCTCCCTGCCTTTAAGTTTAGGTGGCTAACCTAAAGGACAGGTTTGGCTTCTGGGATGGACTCTTGACTCTACTCAGCTTCCGGTTACCCCAATGGAACTCTTTCTTCTGGGATCTACAGAGCTTGATGACAGGAATGTAAATGTCTTTGTAGTAATAGAGCTTATCTGTACAAAAGCTGGATCACCTCATGTTCTCTACTACCCAAAGCAAAATCTGCTTTTGTTGTTTGAAATAGCAAGTAAACACACTCTGAAGCCAGTGTACTACATGGTTTAGTTGAGATCATATGCCCTTTTATTTTCTCCTTCAGGATTTAAGATACCCTTCCTCTAATTCACAATTTAATTGACTTAGATTTAGGAGCCAATTGTCCAGCATAAGGATGTTCCAAGAAATGTTTAATTTGGTATGTTCTGACACCCCTCACTAAAGCAGAAGTTGCATGAGGGCAGAGACTGTTGTTCACTAATGTATAGCCAAGTAACTAAATAGATTTTGATGAAAAAAAAAATGGCTGATCTGATATATCTGATGAAGTATATATACATATGTATGTATACACACATATATGTGTATATATGTATATGTATTTTAAAGAGCACAAAAAGAAATGTTTCTTAGATAAAACATATCAAGACTAATTTTTGCCAGTTTTTGTAAAGCTTATGTTTCTTCTCCTGAGATTAGTTGAAACAGAGGAAAGGACACAATGAATAATGTTTTCAAAAGTTAATAATCAGGCCTCATTATGCTGCATTCTCCCCAAGGAATCCAGCTGTTAATGCTTTTTTACTTCTATTCTCTACACTCACAAAATATATTCACAAACTAACTTTTCTTTTCCTTTGCCTTTCTCTCTCTCTCTGTTTTTCCTCCACCTCCCTTTAACCTATAGGCATAATGATATTGTGCCCTGTGTAAAGACTGTCTTTGTATTATTCAAATGCTGACTTCTGAGCCCTCCTATCTGGTTGCAATCCTTATTCTGAGAATCTCCTAATTGGTCAATAAAGCTACCTGATCAGCTAAAGTCTGAGTGGGGAAGAAAATAGGGCTGGACTTTCTCCTAGCCAGGGGAGGAGGGAGCCAGAGAGAGTAAGAGGGGATTCTCCACCCAGAGAGAGTCCACTAGACTTCATGTGAAAACAGTTGGATCACAAAGAGCCAGATGAACACTAAAATGCAAGTATCATTGGAATTTTGACTAGCGGGTAGCCAGATTAGCTTAACGGTTGAAAATAGAGTAATACTGCTTGGTTGTTGTTCCCTTAAAGCTTGATAAATGAATATAATAGGCCAGCCTACTATTTGGGAGCCAGCTGGGTAAGAGGAAAACTGTAACACAATCTTTTTAAACAACACTAACACTAATGCTCAGTCCTGACCTTTACTCAGAAGTTGTTTTTCTTTTTCACAAATATACTTTCAAAAACTGTAGAATGCAATAGTGTCTGGTAGTCTATTTACTTGTATTCTTACCAGTCTTAATATAATAGCTTTGCATATATTTATCTTTTTATTAAGACATGCTCATCTTTCTTTTCACATTCACGAAATTTTGGCTGTCCTTGAAGAGTCAGCCTATTATATGAATCATTTAAAATAATTCTTACTTACTCCAAAAGAAATCCATTGAAATGCTGAATGGAATGACATTAAATTATGCAATGCTTTTGGAAGGACTGATGTTTTTGTGACAACAAACCCTACCTTGATGCTTACATTTTATTTGAAGTCAGTTATGGTTTTTTTGTCTGTTTGTTTGTTTGTTTTTGCAATTTTTTATTGGCTATTTTCTTTATTTACATTTCAAATGTTATCCCCTTTCCTGGTTTCCCCTCCAGAAACCCCCTATCCCATCCCCCACCCCCTGCATCTATGAGGGTGTTTCCCCACCCACTCACCCACTTCTGCTTCCTGCCCTGGCATTCTCCTACACTGGGGCATTGAGCCTTCACAGGACCAAGGGTCTCTCCACCCATTGATCCCTGGCAAGGCCATCCTCTGCTACATATGCTGCTGGAGCCATGGATTCCTCTATGTGTACTCTTTTGTTGGTGGCTTAGTCCCTGGAAGTTCTGAGGGCATCTGGTTAGCTGATATTGTTTTTCTTCCTATCGGATTGCAAACCTCTTCAGCTCCTTCAGTCCTTTCTCTAACTCCTCCATAGAAGCCTGATATAGCTGTCTCTGCCAAAACCTGACAAATACAGAGGCAGATGCTCGCAGCTAACCATTGGACTGAGCACAGGGTCCTCAATTACATTTTTAATACTGCATATTTTCCTCATATATTTTTATGTTTGTTTTTTGGTTTGTTTCTCTTTGGATCAGGATCAATATAAACGTGCATGCATGCTTTGTTACTCCCAAATAACATGTAATAATTGAAGTGTATGAAAATTACATCAAAACATTTTTGTCCTTTCACAAGACTCTAAGTACACTGCAGCAATCCAAAATATTCCAGAATTGATTCAAGTATTTCAAAGTTATATAATAAGAATGAAATTTAATTCAATGGATAGATAAAAAGGTTTTCTTTAGATTCTGCTGGATTTTACAAAAGCTATTAATTTGTATTTTTATCCATTCATTTGAGCAATAATGTTATTCAGCATATAAGCAAGCTCTTAAGTATTTGTGGTTACAATTATAATTATGTTATCAGTAAATAATTTTTATTCTTTTCAAATATTTACACTTACTAATTTTGATATTTCTTGAGAATTTTATACTTGAGGACTATATTTATAGTATTTTCTTCTTTCTCCTTCAACTGCTCCTGTGTCCACCTTGCTCTTTTTCAAATTTACGACTTCTTCTTAAATTTTATGTGTGCATGTATGTGTGTGTGTGTGTACATACACATGCGGACATAAACACATACCCAACGTACTGAGTCCATTTAGTGTTACTTATGTATGTACATGTGTCTAAGGCTGACCTCTGGAGATCAGATAACCCATCAGGGACATTGGAGGACACTCAATCTCTCTCTCTCATCTGATATTGATTGTCTGTACCTCTTATGAGGGTTGGACCTTGTAAAGTTTCCTTTATCCATGCTATTATTACACTAGCTAATAATTCTCCAAAATGCTACTAGATAATAGTTGTCATAAGCAGGTATTTCTATATATTATTGCTATTTAGTGGTTTTGAAAGAACTTTTTCTTTTTTGAAGCCTAAAAATATTTATTGTTTATATTATTTTTATTTTACATTGTATATTATATTATTATAAACATTTACATAACTAAACTTATCATATTTAAGCAGCTTCTACCTCTTGTTTTGTAAGAATTTATTTGGAATTTTGTCAGTGCTTCTCATTTTACAATATAATTGAATAATTGTAATATATACATTTTTATGAAATATATTTTGAGTGGTTTATTTGAATTATGTTTGCTTTTCTAAGATTGATTACTCATAGGTTATTATTCTTTATAATAATACATGGCTATTTTAGATTATCCATTTCATATATATAATTATCCACATTTTAATTTCAAAATTTCCATGAATATTTAGAAATAAAAGTAAGCTTTCTTAAACTTAGGGAGTATTAGCTCCATGATGTTTTGGTATTGAAGTTACAATGCTTTCATCAAAAGATTACAAAAAATTTGATTTTTTTCCTCTATTCCATGGATAATTAAATAATGCATGCATTGTAGTTAGGGTTTCTATTTCTATGAAGAGACACCATGACCAACACAACTCTTATTATAGCAAACATTTTATTGGGGCTGACTTACAGTTACAGAGGCTCCATCCATTACCATCATAGCGGGAAGCATGGCAGACATGGTGCTGGAGGACCTGAGAGTTCTACATCTTGATCTGAAGGCAGCCAGAAAGAGACTCTTTTGCAGGCAACTAGGAGGAGGATCTCCTCTGCACTAAGTAGAGCTTGAACATAAAGACCTCAAAGTCTGCTACCCACAGTGACAAACTTCCTCCAACAAACCACACTTTCTGGTATTACCACTTCCTATGGACCAAGCATATTCAAACACCCACAGGCTGGCTTATAGTTCAGAGATTTAGTCCATTGTTTTCATGGTGGGAAGCATGGCAGCATGCAGGCAGACATGGTACTGTAGAGATAGCTCAGAGTTCTACATCTGTATCAGCAGGCAGCAAGAAGGGGAAAAGAGCGAGAGAGTAGATACTGAGGCTGGTTAGTCTGCTTGAAACCTCAAGGCCTAACTCCACAGTGACATACTTCTTTTGATAAGGCCACACCTCCTAATAGTGCCACTCTATGAGACCAACGGAGGCCATCTTTATTCAGATCACCAGCATGAACTTGAATTTAGCTATATAGTCTTCTCAGTCAAATGTTTTGACAGCTTTGGACTCTAATCACCTTCCTAATATCTCCTTTGCATATTATTGTCTGTCCTTTAAAGCTGATAGCTCAAAGCTTAACATCGGTAGCATTAAATAGAGATCTCCTAAGGTTTCCTTAGAAAACACTGAAAGCACAAAAGAGAGAAAAGTTCAAAGATCCACAAGAAAACCATCGGAGAGTTACTCAACTAGCTAACACTGCTGAGAACTACCTTCCTCAGCATGTGCAGGTGAGCAGCCATCAGAAGCAGCAGGGCAAAGAAGAAGGCAAATGACTGGACAAAATAGAACTTTTATTGGGCTACCTTCTACAGGAAACACAGAAAGAGTGGAGATGGCAACCCCCAACACCCGGATTTTGATTCCCAAATTCATTATGACTCAATTAGGCTTTATTTAAAAATAACACCAAGAAGTAAAGCCAGCGTTTCCTTTGCAGAGTGGTATTTTCAAAGTAACTCACACAGGGGTTAGCCCTTAAATATATCCTTCTAAATTTTCAAAAAGCAGCTCCTTTCTGGCCTTACTGCTCCTCCCTCCTTTATTGAATGTTTTTTTGGAAGGAGTGCCTCTAGAGGCTGAACCCATGCTTTACCACTAAACTATACCCCAGCCCCTCTTGATGGCTTTTTAATATGGTTGCTAATGTCAGTCATATCCCACATCACTGGGTTTATAATCTAATCTGTGCTTTGGTAGCTGAAACATCTTCCCCGTTCTCCTTCCAGGCATGAACTTCTTTCCATCGGGCACTTCTTGTTATTTTGAGTCATCAAAATAACCCCCCAAAGAGCCAACTAGCTCAGCAGTGGCCTCTTGCTAAAATGCTCCAATCGTTTCCTATGCAACCTTCAAACATTGCCCTATCATCATCAACATAAAAATCAAATCTGCTGTTGTTTCAGAAAATGAAACATATTGAGTGTGCGGTACCACCAGCAGATGAGATAGAGGACCGTAACCAGATGATAAGGACATTATTGTCAAGCTCAAAAGTAAATTAAGTCAAAACAAAGATTGTCAGGAACAGGGCTGGTGGTACGTGTACATGGTGTTCTCCTTCGTCAGCACAGCACAGGGAAATGTGCACATGCTTCCTAAGCAAAGGCCTCTGCATTCTCAGCCATGAAGCATAAAGCTGACTGCTCTTGCTGATAAGCTCTTGGGTTAGAGGATTTACATTCGAAACTGACACACACAACTACATCTACTCCCTACAGTAGGACATGAGCAATTATATTTCAGGCTTCAACTATAATACAATAAAGACCAATAATGCAAGTTCGACATCTTATCTTTCTTTCCTAAAAGAAGAGAGTTAGTAGTAGTCCTTATAGAGATGTCACATATTTTTCAGAAAGCAAACAAACAGAATGTGCTGGGAAGTTTTTTGGAAAGTGGTAATTTGCATGACAGCAGTAAAATTATTATATTCAGCTGTAAGTGTAGTTACTAGGATCATTTTGCCTTCTTGCATTTAAAAAAGCATTTCTTGCACTTAGTATATATGCCAGAGAGACTTACCATGTCAAAATATTCGATATGGTTCTCATATACCCTAGTCTATCTTGCACTGGAGACTATGTGACTCAATTTGATAAATGGGGTAACAACTCATTTAGGCTTAATTGGCTGAAGATTAAAATATACACTCTACCCATCTTTTCCTATGATGATACAACCTCAGGGATTATAGGGTGATAACTCATAACTGCAAGACTGAAGTCTCAGCTTTTCTTGAAGGAAGTGAGTCCTCTGATCACATCATAATAAAGCATTGTCAGACCAACTACTAGATTTGGGCTTTATAGGTTATAGTTGACAACAAGTTGTGTTCACAAATCTAAACAATACAATGCATGAACCAGGGCATCTGCACAGAAAGCTACCTCTTCCTTCTCTTACCCTCCATCAGATATATTGGAATGGAGAGGGTGTGCAAACATTGACAAACATCTCATAACTCACTCCAGTGAGTGGATCTCCAAGAGAAACACTTGCACATGTCTACATATCCAAGGATACTCATAGCAACATTGTTCAACAGTATACAAAATACTTACGTGGGCTAGTGCTCTTTCATGGAAGATTTGATGACTTAAGCGGTAGTATATTTATATATATTATATACATATATATATATGTATATATATATGATGAACTAGCAAAGTATCCTTAAAAAATAACAAACTATTCTGTGTAACACAATAAAGTTCTTCATAAATTTAAACAAGCATCTGTTCATTTATGTTAATGTACATGTAATATATATGGATATGTACAAAAGATACAGAAAAATTCAACAGGCTAATGATAATCTTGTGTTTCAGCATGTGATATTGAGCCTGACTTAAGGAGACAGGGGTGGGATAAATGGTAGATAGGTAAATGTTGGCCTTTACAGTCTATATTTTAATTAATTAAGTTATTTGTTTACAGTATATTTTGATCTCAGCTTCCCCTCACTCCTCTCCTTCCAGTCCCTCAATCTCACCTCACTTTCCCAAATCTACTCCTCTAAGAAAAGCAGAGGCCTCCCATGGATATCAACCACTTTGAGCATCTCAAGTTGAGTAACACTAGGCACATCTTCTATTCATGCTAAACAAGACTTAGGGAAAAGGGAAGGCAATGTAGTCAGAGTTAGCCCCTGCTCCTGCTTTAGGAGTCCCACATGAAGACCCAACTGCATAACAGTTACATACGTGCAGTGGGCCTAGGTCCATCCCATGCGCTCTCTCTGGTTGGCAGTCCAGTCTCTGTGAGCCTCTATGGGCTCAGATTAGTTGATTCTACAGGTTTTCTTGTTGTGTCCTTGACCTGTCTGGCTCCTTTAATCCTTCCCCCTCACCTTCCAGGTCTTTACTTTTAAGACCTTATCTTTTACTTTAGTTTCTGGGTTTATGAATGAGTTATTACTTTTACATAAATGAATGGAGAGATAGATAGATAGATAGATAGATAGATAGATAGATAGATAGA
>JADRCD010189970.1:17488-45268 GCA_019843815.1 Montemys delectorum
CTCTCTCTCTCTCTCTCTCTCTCTCTCTCTCTCTCTCTCTCTCTCTCGTGTGTGTGTGTGTGTGTGTGTGTGTGTGTGTGTGTGTGTGTGTGTTCAGATGTCTTTAAAAATAGCTTCATCTTTGCCAGGTGGATGGACTAACACAAGCCACTTTCTTTTGTTGCTTTCACACTAGCTCTCCCTTTGAAGCCTCAGTTGGTTACTTATGTAGCTTGCCTCCCAGAAAGAAATTTCAAACAGAGATTCAACTTGTCATACCAGCTTACTGGAGAGACTGGAGCCCAGACAAGGATGAGTCAATGACGGGAGGCACTGTGACCAGGACTGTTTAGATGTGCATAATCCTGGTTGGACTTAGGTAGGTGGTCATTGGATCTCCTTATGCCTCTTCTTAATATATTATTGCTTTTTATTATTACCCTTACATCTTTAATTGATTTTTAAAGGAATTACGGCAAAACATGGCCTGCTTGAAGTATAGAGTAAGAACACAAAGTTGCTAACAATGTGGCACACATGAAGCGATTGAAAACACATTTTAAGGTGTCTATCACCAGCAGAAAGCTGGTTTTGGATGGAAAGAAAAGATAGATGTCACAACAAAGTAAAAGTAAAAACATCTACTTCTAGGGTGCTTCCCCTCTTTCCATTTCCCCTAGCATCAGCTGCTTTTTAAATTCTGTTTGATGAAGAAGAGTGAGTATTTAGACTTTGGTTTGGATTCTCAAGAACATGGGGTCTTTGATAAGTTTATGATCTATGTCTGACTTTTATCTTTGTTTCCCTTCCCTGTTTGTTGTTTTGACTCTTGAGTCATTTTCTGATGGACTTTGTCTTTGTTGAACTATTTGTAGAACAGGCTTTGTCAGGTTGAAAACTCTCAAGATTTTTTGGAACCCACTGTATGACAGGAATCCACTATATAACTAAATGCTCTATTAAGGCATTAGTTCTGTAGAGAAATTCATAATAGAGAAATGATGGTGTTGTTGGGATCTCTTCTAGGATTTGTGTAACCACATAATCATTCCCCTGTGGAGAATTAGGGTTGACTAATCTCTGAAGAAATTAAGAAAGTGATAGGCAAAACCAACCTCTGCCTTTGGAAGCTGAAAGCACTGAGCAAGAAATCTCTAAACAATTTAGTTTTGCATTTTTATCTTCTGAACTCATTGTCCATTGAAAATTGAGATTATGAACATGCTTGTGTTGAAAGATGTAGAAACGAACATGTGAATGAACATGTGTGCTTTTGTGATGCTGTCACTTTTGAGTTTGATTTATTCTTCCTTTAAAAACAAAGCTAAGTAAGACCCGCAAAGAAATTGAGTGTATGTGAGGGGGCAGTAAAGAAGTAAATGGCCATTCCATGGCTAATGGGAGATGTTTTCATTGTATCTGAGAAAGTGGGGTGGCGGGGGAGAAATATCCAGCAGCATCTGGAATCCAGAGCTGAAAGAAAAGGAAAAATATTGAACATGGCCAGGACTAAGGAAGCAAGAATAGGAAAGATTAGTAAGTGAGACTAGTGGAGATAGCAAGAAAAGGAGCAGTGGAGAAGAGCAGGATGGTACTCAGAGGGACAGGGTAAGGGCAGAGCCACTAACCTTGCCTTTATAAGATCTGAGGGAAACCTCTAGAGTGCTAGGGTTTGTGCTTTGAAGTGTATGATGGGTACTTGTGAATAGAGACTACAAGAACCTAGAGGCCAGCATGGGGTTCAATATGGAACTATGGGTGTTTATCAACGAAGAGCCACATATACCTTGCCAGAAGTAGGGAAAGTGATTCCTTTTGTGAGGTAAGAACCTATTTCACAAGTTTCTGAGGAATGCTGGCTTTTATCAAACAGCCAAAAAATCTTTCTACAGTCCAGCTCGACATGGGTCAAGACTGTCATTTCTGGATATATGCACTTCCTGTCATGGAGAATCTGAGACTAAAAGAGAAATGGATTTTACACTGGTCGGTTACACTAGTTCATAAAACAAACTCTTGTCCTAACCAGGAAATGAGAGAACTCATCTTTCCCTTCTTAAAAGTATTCTAAGTCAAATGACATCATTTTACATAAACATGTAGACAAACACAGAGAAAAAATTCACGTGAAGGTCAACACAGAGACCAAAATAACACCAATGATTGGTTGAAGTTAGGAGGGAAGCACATAAAAGACTCTTTCTGAAGCTGTACAAAGAAATAGCCCTAAAAACTTCTTAAACCTGCATTTCTGGACTCTAAAACTATAGTAGAATGCATATTTATCAACTGTTGTTTAAAGTCATCAGGTTTGGGATAATTTATTGTGACAACATGGACTGTACCTGATATGCATTGTCAGAACACAGTCTAAGAATGGAATCAAGGATTCTGCGTGCTTGTGAGAAAACTCCAAGAAAACAAGACCAGAGTCTTGTGACCTTAGTTTCTACAAAACAGCATTCGTGCACTGTGTTTCCATGCTCCTCCCAGGTATAGTGGAGAGGAGTGAGTTTACTTCAGATTATTCATTACAACTTCCTACTGTTATGGGGGAAAGTGGTTTTTCCTCATGTAGCTTGTCCTTGTGATTTTATATGGCTTGAGCTCATGGGAACTTTACTCAGGTGACCTTTGTTAACCCGCAGAGTATTAATTGTCTGATACTCTGAATACAGGTGGCTATTGCATGTATAACTGGAATTTCTCTGACCACCAGTGGTGTACATAATGACACAGAAGCTTTTTGAAGCTTAGGCTATTTAGTTCCCACAGTTTTCCAGCCAATGATCTAGTTTAATCCAACAATTCCTGGCCTTATGTACCACCATGTGGCTAGACCTATATCTCTGTTCTGCTCTGGTCTGTCAGTTCACTTCTGTGTCTCTGGTAAATCTTTCCTGTATCATTTCTTCTCCCAGAATCACTCTTTCTCTCAGAAGTTTTGCCCTTTACTTCCTGTCCAGCTATTGGCTGTCAGCTCTTTATTACAACCAATCTGATACAAATCTAGATTGACACTCAGCTAGTGAGGAAAGATGAATGTTGATTGTCCATAGAAATAACAATACCAAGATCTTGCCAGCATTTAGCTCTCTGCTGGTACAAACTTAACCATTGAATAACCAGGGATATGCCTTCATACAATGTAGCCTAAGAACATGAGATTTTAATCTGCCTCATGTATTAGCACCATGCTCCCCAGTCCGACTACCTCTAGAGTGGTGACAGTTCACTACTAAGTGTGCTATTTCCACTGACCCAAAAATTATATTTCAGGACCATGTTCATAGTGTTATCAGCAAGTAGAAAAAGCCAGGGTAAATTGTTATTTCTAAAACAGTATAATGAGAAACTTGGAAGTCAAAGATAGCAACCTTCCCTAGATATCACTGTTTATCATTTTTTCAGCAAACATCATTGAGTCCATCTTTGTGTTCCAGTATCATGATTTGTTCTGTAAAGTTTTGGAGAGAATGACAACATATCTTCATCAAGATGCTACTATATTATATTGACACATATAGTAAATAAAGTATGTTGTATAGAGTAGTAAAGTCACAGGCAAGACATTTTACAGACACCAGAATTAAGACTAAGTATTGACTCTTGTTTTAAAAGTCACCTCTCCTTTCAAAATCATCTCCATATAACTATGATCTGTATGAGAATCAGTGTAGCTAAGTGGCTTCATGATAATTAAGTAGGTATCTCATGTTTGAAAGGACTAGGAATTAAACTTGTGTTATTTCATTAAAACTATTTAAGGGCTGGGATAAAGTGGTTCTGTGAGTAAGAGTGCTTGCCTTGCAATCATGAGATTCAGAGTCCAATTTTACAGTACCCATGGAAGAAGATTAGGTATGGCTATGAGTGCCTATTACCTTAGCCTTGGGAACAATCTGGTCAATCCCAAGATCATTCAGGCCAGGCAGTTTAGCAAAATGTGAGCTTTGGCATCGCTGAGAGACAGACCTTGTCTCAAGAATTTGTCTTAAGAAGGTAGCGAATGATAAAGAAGACCATTTGATATCCTGATCTGGCCTCTGCATGAGTACTAATGGAGATATACATTCACATCCTCACATGCATACCATGTACACACACACGCACACACACACACACATACATACAGAGGTGGGGGGAGGGAGAGGGAGAGGGAGAGAGGTGTTCTGGCATTTACTCGATCATGCCAGACTGCCAGAGAATTCCATACAGTAAGTAATTTTTACTTTGTTATTATGCATTTCACATGAAAACTACATCTTTCTACTCTGAATATAACCACAAATCATATTTTATTTAAAATAGCAATGTACTGTTGGTTCCTTCCCCCCAAACCCCCCCCCCCCCCCGCAGGATTACCCAAGATTACCTTGCCTTTATTTACTGTTTCTCTGCTTCCTCAAGTCTTTTCTTCCTTGAGTGACCTTAGCAGTTTTGAAAAATGTGAGGTATTTGTTTTGTGAAATGGTTCTCAGCTTAGGTTTGAGCAATGCTTACTCAGATTAGATTCATGTAACATGCTCAGTAGATACACCACAGGCATCTTTCTAAAAATACCTAACTGTACTGCACCTGTCATCACACAGATTTTTGTATCCTAAGCCGTTTGGTCCCATAAAAAGGTCAGGAAACCACAGAGAAAGCCTAGCTCTATGACTGAGATGGTAAGTATTCAAAAGAAATCTAGTAAAACTTTCTATGCCTCAATATAAACAAATCCTTCAACAAGAATGGTTTCAATGAAGATAGTGTACAACTGAAAGCTAATGACTTCTGCATACACCTAGGAACATGTACAAATGTGCCCATATATGTGTGCACCTAAATACATTCATATATGCATGAAAAAATGGAAAAAATTAAAGTTATGAAGCTCAGTATTTTGTATTGCCTATGTACCATATTATTCATATAAAATAGCACAGTCAATTCTAAATATTCATAAAATAATTCTCAAATGAATAATAGTATATATGGATAATAGGCCCTGTGATTTCTTTATGAAAAGAGTGAAGCTTGATACAAATCCTTCTTCCTTTTTGGGTAACAATTACTCATATACAAAAATAAAGGTTGATGATAATTATGGGAAATTAGAAGTCTAAGTCAAATATTTTCAACAAATTCCTTGTTACTTTCTGGGACTAAATAATCTAGTTTTGGATTCTTCTTATGGTATAAGAACCTGTTTCCTGGACCTTTCTCCCATTCAATGAGCTATTCAAAGCATAAAGTAATATTGAGCAATTTGTCTCACAATATTTATTTAGGTGTCATTGAGGTGCACCTGGTTCTATGGTTCATTGTTACATTTTTCTGTTACATTAGAAACCTGTTTATTATTTTACACTAGTTAACTTGTGAATTCATATAAGCCAACACCAGGTTTCATATTTCATTATGTTCTTCATTTTAAAAAGTGGTCCATAATTAAAGTCATTTGCAATTAAAGACAGGATTACAGGAAGCTGAGCAAAGGGTAACTTTGTAAAGGTAATATGTTACTCTGCTGACATCTTACTGCAGGCTTTGAAAACCTCAGTTTATTTTAAAGAAAAAACTTATCATAAATGTCACACAGTTAGCAAGTAGAGGATGAGGCATTTAGGTTCCAACAAAAGAGAAATAAATGAATTAAAATTTCTAAGGTAGCAATGAAAATTGAGGTAGGAGGAATGGTCAGAGTTAGTAATGAGAAATCATGAGAATGAAAAGGCCCCAAAATATCTAATGTAATTTAACAGGAAATCATTTTTATAAAGATAAATATTTTATGGAAATGAAAAAAATGAATGTAGATGTTTATCTGGTTTTAGGAAATGTATTCAAGGAATCTGACATTATAAGAAAAACATTTTTCTAAACATTGTTATATATGACACACAGCCTCTAATCCCAACCCTGGGGAGACAGAGAGAGCTAGATTTCTGTGAGTTCAAAGCCATCCTAGTCTACATAGAAGTTCCAGGCCAGCTAGAGCTATATACTGAGACTTTATTTCCAAAGAACAACTTACCTTATGAACTCTCTCTTCTTTCTTTTTGGTACAAAAGAGACATGGTAATACCCAATCTTAAAGTCCCATTACCACCCCTAGCTTGAGTGTGGGGAGAAGAACATGGACTTTATTCATATGTAATGATTTATGGCCTTGATTTTCAATAGCATAGAGAAGACCAAAAGAACCTACAAGAAAACTGTGCTCAGTCCATGAAGGATCTCTGAGAATTTCACAGGGGCCTTATTTACATTGTGTCTGTGAGGTTGTCACTTATCCACAGTAGGCAAAAGAGGAAACAAGAGCTTTGAGGTCATGAAATTCTCATGGAGACAGAATTCTCAGCTCAAAGTATTTATTTTACTTTAAAAAATAATAAGAGGGAGCTCCCTTTTACCAGAGGAGAGGGGGAAAAGGGAATGGGGGAAGGGCTATGTGAGAGGGAGACTGGGAAGAGGTGGGAGCTGGAATTGGGATGTAAAGTGAATAAGTAATTAAATTAATAAAAATGTTTAAATTGTACCTAAAATTATTGATGACTTTCCTTATGTTAAATGGGAATAATCTATTTTAATTTAAAAGTAAATTAATAAAACAACTCATAGATATTAGACAACCAGAAAACTGATTTTAAAAGATACAAAATTTGCATAGTTTTCACTTAAATATCTTTACTGGTCTACAAGTTGTCATTCAGTAAGGAAGTAGAAACTGGATTTAACATTGTACCATGAAAACCATTAGGAAGTACATCTTTAGACTACTGAATATTAAACAATAGTTTTTTTTGTGTCTGAGGGAGAGAAAGTAAGGAAGGTTTAGCAAGGTAGAGCCAAATTACGCTTATGCTCCACTAGCTTACAAATAAATGAGACATAGACTACGGCTATTTTATTTGACTTTGTCAATTAGTGGGGGTAACCCCTAATCTACTTTTCTAACTGCTCGCTTGGCTATCTCCCCAGTGGTATACCCCAGGTACTTGTTGTTTGCCCTGCCTATGTGCTCATGGGCTCATCTCCCCTCATGATGGTTTTCTCCTCTCCTCCTCTTTCTTCTCCTTATCTGGTTTCTCTTCTCTCCTCTCTCTTCTCCAGGCCTAACCAGGTAACTCAAATTCCACCAACTCTAATCCTTCCAGAAAATGGCTGTAGCCACTGTATTTAACTAATAGTTTTAAATCAAGGAATAAGATTTTCACAACAAAAGCTTGTAAATGTGAGAATTCACTTGCAGGCCTAGACTTTCACATACAGAATTTAGCTTTACAATACATAGCAATAGGTCAAACCTCAAAATTCCCTTTATTTGTCTAAATAAACAGACTCTTTCCCTCATAATAATAAACAACATACCCTAGGAACAATTATGAAATTTTTATGAAAATTATTAGGTAAAAGTTATGTTACAAAGTTGAGTCTCAGATCCCAGGGAACTTCCAGAGACTAAGCCACCAACCAAAGAGTATACACAGGCTGGTCGGAGGCTCCCAGCAAGTGTATAGAAGAGGACTGGTCTCAGTACAAAAGGATATACCAAAAGGTCTGGTAGATATTCTGAGCCAGAAGGCTGAAGATAGACGCTTCAATATTATAGAGAATACTGGGGACTGTTTAGGTGATCAGCTGTCTCCGTCATTTCTATAATTTCTATAACTAGAAGCCTCAGGGAGGGGAAATACCTGGGGTGTGGCACTCTCTCTGAGGTAAAAGAAGAGGGAAAGAAGGAAGAACTTTGCAAGGGTAGAAGCAACATTTGGGATGTAAATGAATAAAATAATTAATAGAATAAAAGTTCAGACTGTTCATATGTGGCAACTCATGATAAAGTGTTCTGTATTGTATCTTATCTTGGTGAATTGAGATTTCTGTATCAAGATCAGTTTCTGTCATAACTTGTATTACCATCCTAAAAGTATCTTCTTAGATCTAGAACAAATTTTTTAAATTCTAAACAACTTAAACTTATAGTAAAACTATGATTATCTAATCTTCAACTCCATCAGGGGGCTGAGAAGGAAATAAATATTACCTGAGTTTGCAGAAAGCACAAGGATGGAGCTTCAAAAATTATAGAAATGACGGAGACAGCTGATCACCTAAACAGTCCACAATATTCTCTATAATATTGAAGCATCTATCTTCAGCCTTCTGGCTCAGAATATCTACCAGACCTTTTATAAAGCAGGAATTATGAAAGAATTGCTTGTCTGTTTTGGCAGAGCTTGTCAGTTGACTTCCCTTCATTCCTTTGTACTTTCTGCACACCATTCTGTCTGTAGATACACTTAGGGCATTTTTTTTTTTTACTCAGTGGCTAGATTGCCACAATTGAGCAATAATATATGGATGTCTTTCAATGCTCATCATCTTTTTCCAAATCCAATGGGGTGCTGCCAGGAGCTGACATGTCTCAATGTCAAGAAAACTTTAAATTAATAAAAACATGTTTAAATAGCATATTCGGTGAGTCTCTGAGATTATTGAAGACAACTATTTATTCATAGCATATCTAACAAGCAAACATTGCCTGACTCCAGCTATCTACTATCTGTACATCCCAGGATGTATGTTTATGTCAGACTACTATCTGATAAGACCATGAGTTTGATTGACTGACTGTTAACTTGCATTATTTAACTATCCTGAACAATTTGTAATAGCACTTACTAAAAAGATTGGGACTAGACTTAATATACATAAATGAGTTTCATACACACAATGCACCACATGTGTGTTTGGCATCTGCAGAGGTCAGATGACAGCATAGGATCTCCTGCAACTGGAGTTCCAGATGTTTGTGAGCCATCATGTAGGTGATGGGAATTAAATCTAGGTCTTCTGCAAGACTAGTAAGTGTTCTAAACTTTCCCATCATGCAAGCTCCATATCTATAGCTCCTAACCTTCCATTCTGACAAATTAGAACAATAGTTCTGTAAAATCTGTGTGAATAGTCCATTTCTTTTTATTTTTCACATGCAATGTCCATCTCTTCTTATTGTAGTAGCAACCATAAATATTCCTAACCATTTCCTCATAGTTCAGCTTGCTTGCCCTAGTAGAAGAAATTATATGGTATGTTCAATAACTCTCAATACGTGCTTAACTTCCAGAAGAATTTGTGCCTTGTCATTGTTGTTTTTCAGAAGTAAATACTGTAAGTTTATAACTTAAGTGCTTTCCTTTTGTACGTCTTACCTGTTCTGTCCAATTGTACTTTGTATTGTTTGTAACAAGCTCCTCTCTTTTGTTTCAAATGAAAATTAACTTACTGAAAATCCTAAATGGCTATATTTCCACTATATAAACCAATAACACTGTTAGACTTGAGTAAGTCCTGAAATAAAAATGGAGTGCCAGTGTGTGCCATCTCTATTTCCTATCAGTAATCTTTTATGTAATCCTTGATATCAAAATGAGTTAACTCAGGTTCCGGGCTGTTTAAGCAACAAATATTTCTGTCTCTCACTTTTGAGGTTTTGAAGATGGTAAATCCTAATGTCAAGATATTGCATGACGAGCTCTGTATTTCAGACAGCTGCTTTCATGGAGTGCCAACAGCTGGAGGAAAAGAGGAAGTTGAAAGGAAGGAAGGGAGAAAGTTCTGTTAGTATCTTTTACTTCCTGTAAGGGCATCAAACTCATCATGGATGGTCACTCTCCACTCTCATGGCCTCATCACTCACTTTATTCCAAAGGCCTTTCCTCTTACAACCATCACAATGGGAATTAGAATGTCAAACCACGAATTAAACTGTAAAAGGAATAAACTTTCAGCCCATATCAATATGCCATTAGTAGAAACACATTTTCTAAAGAAGTAGGCAGTCAAACACCTATTCCTTTTCTTTAAGGAAAATCAAGGTATTTTTCTTTCAAATTTTATTAATATTCTCCTTTCCTGTGCTTTCACATCTAACAAACTGTTATCCTATATCAATTGTCTTATTCAATCAAAAATCTTATCAAATAAACCCCTCATATTCTTAAACAAATTTATTAGCTACTTGAGAGTAGGGAGTGTGTCTTAAGCACACACCTACTATATGTCATTCAAACTTAGTAGTTACTCAAACCACAACATCAGCATACAAAAGTTTTTTTCTGTTTCTCATTGGAACTTCAAGAAGAACGATTTTGCCAAATCATAAGATAGATTAAAGGTTCTCAAAATGTGTAAATGAATATTTTTCTATGACCATAATGAATCAAACTAAAAGATATTAATTCAAAAGAAGACAGAAAAATATACAGACATAGGAAATGAAAGTTGAAAAAAACACAGCATTCAAAGTATGTGCTGAAAAAAAACCAACAAATAAAACTGAATAAAATATAAACTATAATATATCTTCTATATGCATTGTAGATAGAGATTTAAATCTCAGTTGTTATTTCAAGACCAGAAGAAAGAAGGGAATAAAGATATTATAAGCAGTAGGTAATATTTAGTAGCCTGAACGCAATACAGAGAATTAACCAAGGGAAATTATGGCTCATTGCTGAAAAAATAAAATATGTTTTACAAATATCTAGCAAGATGGACAAGTAAAATAACCAGAGAATGCATAAATTGCTAATATTAAGAATGAAATAAATGATTCCACTAGAGACATTGTAGCAATCAAAAAAAATTATATAAGGATTCTACAACTCTTTTAGCTGTGGTGCTTTCAGTGAGGATAGTCATATGTTCAAATACTTTGCCATCAATTGATGGAACTATTTGCAAAGGAGTAGGAGCTGTGGGCTTGTTAGTGGAAGTGTGTCCCTGAGGGTGGGCTTTAAGTTTCAAAAGGCTTATTCCATTCCCAATGTGTGTCTCTTTCTGACTCCTACTTGTGGGTCAAAATGTAAGCTCTCAGCTATTCCTTCCACTATGGCTTTACTCTGCCATCATATGGACTCTAATCTTCTGAAATGATAAGCCCAATTAAATTCTTTATTTTATAAATTGCCTTGATTAGGTTATTTGCCACAGGATTAGAAAAGTAATTAAGACACTAACATGAATAAATTGACAATTTTCTTTAAAAGCACGAACTAGCTAAGACAGTAGAGATGCATTACTCAGCTTGAGTTCTGTAACTTACAGAAATTGGAACTGTCCCTTTAAAATTTCCTTAGGGTAAGGCATAGATCAGCATTAGGGATATTTACATAACGTGTACAACTTACTAGTATCAATACAATAGAGGTATGATTATTCAAAATCTATTATAAATAAAAGTCAATATTCTCCAGAGAAACCATCCCTGTAGCTTCCACTGAAGAATATCACCAAACCATTAGAGAACAGATGTAAATTCCAAGTAATCTTTCAAAGACTATAAAAGAGGAATGAGCTTTTATCAATATAAATTGTAAGGCTTTGTAAGTGATAACAAAATCAGAAAAGACATTATAAAGTAAAAATAAGGACAGGAAAAAGGAAACTAATGTTTCTCGTGCACTTGTATATAAAAATCCTCAAAAACTTTTTATATGGAAGGCTGTTTTGATGTTTAAAAAAAATCTATCACTCTAATTTACCTTATCAACAAGTAATAGTTAATGAGTTATAATATATAACTTATAATAGGTTATATATATTAAGTTATATATAATATAATATTCTTGCTTCAGAATTAGGGCAAGATAAGAGTGCCTTCTGGTCTCACACTGTGTGGAAGTTCTAGTCAAGGCAGTAAGTTAAAAAGTTACAAATGTTACAGAAAGAAACAAAATAGTCTCTATTTTCATAAGATAAGTCTACAACTACAACTCCTAAGCAAAACCAGCAAGGTGATTCACACCTGTAATCTCTGTCCTTAGGAGGGAGAGACAAGAACATCTCTGAAAACAATGACAGCTTGTTCTACTCAGTGAGTACCAGGCTAGACAGGGTAATCCAAAGAGACTCTCTCTCTCTCAAAAAGCCACAAAATAACAACCAACTAACCAAAGAAAAAATGTCTGCCAAGTTTCCTTTTTTCTGTTTTTCTCTTTTTCGAAAGCAGTATAATAGTCAACTGCATGTTCCATGTTTTCTTATTTTTTACACCATATATATATGTGTGTGTATTAATATATGTATTAATCATAATATTGTTATTGAATACACACACACACACACACACACACACACACACACACACTCTAATCTGCCTACCACCCCAATCCCAGTCAGGGGCTATATGATATAGCTCCTCCCCAAGGCCACTTGCAATTAGGGGAGAGTTAGTTATACAACAGATAGTAGAGAGTCAGATAAAGGTCTCATGATCTTCCACCCCCAAATAGTCAACAAGCCAAACTCTGATCACAAAAATGAATATTATAAAGAAATGCACCTATGACTTGTACTTTGTTAAACCAGAAAATCTAAAAGGAAGACTTGAATTTCTAGATTCAGAAAAAACACAAAAATTAAACCAAGAGACAAAACCCATAGCAAATTAGAATATGTGACATTTATAAAAAGCCTCCCAACTTAAAAAATGTCCAGACATACAAGGATTTATGGCATAATTCTACTAGATTTTTAAAAAGTTTTATGTCACCATTCCTGAGGAGGTGGCACCTGGGAGAATGGACCAGATAAGTGAGGCAGGCTAGTCTCATGTAATAGCTAACTTCATTCATAGCTTCAGATAACTAGTACTCCAAGAGTTAAGATGAATCACATGAGTAAAGTTCTCATGAGTTCAAAGTATATAGAATCACAAGGACAAGCCACACATGGCAAAAATATGTTTCTACACAGAAGCACATAGGGATTCTTTAGGCATTTACATCAATAATTGAATAACAGGAGTAAGCAGGTAAGGTCACATAAAAGAAAAAAAGTATAGGCCAGTCTTTCCAATGAACACACTTAATAGCCCTCAGTAAAAAATTTACAAGCAGAATATAAATGTGCATCAATAAGTTTATCTACATTTACCATCTTTCGTTTATTCCAGTAATGGATGTAGGCAAAGCTTAATATTCACAATTCAATATGTGTACTCAGTCATATAAATGGACTTAAGAAGAAAAACAGCATGATCATCTCATGCAAAATTCCTCTGACAAAATCCAGCATGGCTTTGTGATAACATCCTGAGGGCAGAAGTATACCTCAATGTAATAAAAATTATAAATGAGAAACCCACAGTCAATATTAGTCAAAATGGAGAAAATCTTGAAGTAATTACACTGAAATCAGGAACAAAATGGAACTGTCTACTATCTTCAATGCTGTTCAATATAGTGCTTGAAGCACTAGCTATAGCAATAAGACAAAAGAAGAAAGTTAAAGATATGCAAATGGGTAAAATAATCAAACTATCCTTACCTGAAGATTCTACCAGAAAACCATTGGAGACAGGCAAGAGTTTCGGCATATGGCAGGATACTTAAACAACTTTCAAAAGCAACAACAAAAACATAAAGAAAAAGAGATTATGAGTACACTCCCATTCACAACAGCCTCTATGAAAATATATTATCTAGAAATAAACCTAACCAAGTGTGATGATTTATATACACTTGGCCCAGGGAGTGGTAATTTTAGAAGGTGTGGCCCTGTTGCAATACCTGTGGCCTTGTTGGAGTAGGTGTGTCACTGTGGGTGTGGACTTTAATACCCTCATCCTAGCTGCCTGGAACTCAGTATTCTGCTAGCAACCTTCAGATGAAGCTGTAGAATTCTGAGCTCCTCCTGCACCTTGCCTGCCTGGATGGTACCATGTTCCTGCATTGATGATAATGGACTGAACCTCTGAACCTGCAAGCCAGCCCCAATCAAATGTTGGACTTATAAGAGTAGCCTTGGTGATGGTGTCTGTTCATAGCAGTACAACCCTAAGACAAGAGTGAAGACTTTAAATCTTTAAAGAAAGAGATTGAAAGACACTAATGGAAAAACATCTCTGACAGATTGGTAGAAATAATATTACTTAAAATTGTTTTTAAAAATTATACAAAATCCATTTACAGCTTAAGAATCGATACAGTAACAATCAAAATCCTCATCTCATTCTTCACAGAAATAGAAAAAATAAACCTAAAATTGAGATAATACACAAGACCTCTGATAGTCAAAGCAATCCTGAGCAAAAGGAGCAATTGTAGAGGGATTATAATTCCAGACATTAAGATATATTCTAGAGGCATACTTATAAAACCAGAATGGTGCTGGCACAAGATCAGAGACAGAGACAAAAGGAATAAAAATAAGAATGCAAAGAAGAGTAAAAGTAACACAGCATCCAATATCTGACAAGGTGTAATAAATAAATACCAAAAATAAAAAAATGCAGCATCTTCAACAAATATTGCAGGCAAAACATATTGTGCATACGTAGAAGAAAGAAATTAGATCCATAGTTATCACCTCGCAGAAGAAATCAATTTAGATAGATCAGTGGCCTAAATAAAATACTAAAACTGCTAGAAGAAAACATACTTGGTACCCCACAGGAAAGTGCTTCCCTAATACGATCTGGTTTCCCAGGAAATGAAGTGAACAACTGGTGATGGTTCTTTGAGGTGGTTTGAATATGCTTGACTGAGGGAGTGACACGATAAGGAGATGAGGCCTTGTTGAAGAAAGTATGTCACTATGGTCATGGGATTTGAGATCCTCCTCCTAGTCACATGGAAACCAGTCTTCTTCTGTTTGCCTTCAGAACAAGATGTAGAACTCTAAGCTCCTACAGTGCCATGCCTGCCTGGAAGCTAACATGCTTCCCACCATGATGATAATGGACTGAAGCTCAGAACCTGGAAGCTGGCTCCAATTAAATTGTCCATATAAAAGTTACCTTGGTCATGGAGTCTGCTGACATCTATAAAACCCTAAGACAGAATTCATGACAGTAAAAGTCTTCTAGATAGCTAATAGGAAGCCCATAGACTGGGAAAGAATTTTTGCTGCCTATTCTGTCTGATAGGATAATACTGCCCAGAAGGCCAAAAGAACTAAAAAAGTAAATATCCATTTAAAAGACAGCCTACAGATTTGACCAGTGAGTTCTCAAGGGGAAAAGTAATGTCTAACAAATATCCTGAAAAATAGACAGTGTCTCTACCACTTATGGAAATGAAATTAAAACCAATTTGGGATTTCATCTTACCCCAGTCATAACGCCAAAGATAAAATAAAGTAAAACAAACAAGCAACTGGCAATAAATGCTGGAGAGACTGTGATGAAAGGGGGATTCACATTTATAGTTGGTGAAATTGCAAACGGATGTGACCACTCTTGAAATCAACGAGGAAGACCCAAAAGCAACCCTAACGTTAAACCCCACGTACTGCACAGCTACTCACTTGGTAATTGCTATGTTGTGCATACCAGGATTACACAGCTAGGGATAGTACGACATTGTGGTAATTTTCCTAGGTCATAGGCATCATGATTGGTTAGGACTAACTGGTTGTTTCCCTCCCTTGGAAGCTTGTGTATACCATATGGTACCATGATACCTAGTCCTCAGGCAAAAGGCTTTTAGGTCAGATTCAGTTGGATTCTCAGAGTCTACCATCCAAAGCACACGGGGTCTTTAGCAAGAGAGACTCATCCTCAACTTTTGGGAAGTAAATAAGGCAAATAGTAATAGCCCATGGTGTTTGAGGAGTCTGTTCCACAACCCCTGAGCAACAAGTTGTGTGCCTCTTGCTGAGGTTTGTTAGGTTATATTTATCTATGGCTTTTGGGGGAGCACTGTCAGCTTAGTAAAATTTCATTTAAATTATGTGTATATAAACAGACTTATATGTAATATGTAGAGTTGATAAATAACTGATCATACGGTTCCTTATGATTTTTCAGGCCTCATTAATGTTATTTTACCCTCTTCTCTATATCATTCTTCCATTTCTAATTAACTCCCTACTATCCCTATTCTCCCTTTTCCTTCTTTAAATCACTAGTTCCCTGCTCTTCCCCTTTCCATGGCTCCTCTGTCCCTTTGGTCTCTTTTGTATTTCTTTCTTTCCTCAGTTACTCATGTCTTATGTGAAGATTTGGAGCTAGGACTATAAATGAGAATGATCATGTGATATTTGTCCCTTCTTGGGACTGGGTTATCCCACTAACAAGCCTTTCTTGTTCCATCCATTTCCCCGAAATTTTCACAATTTCATTTTTCTTTGCAGCTGAATATCATTTTATTGTGGATGTGTATACCATTTTTATTGTTCTTTTGTTGTGTTTTATGGCATTTATATCACTTTGAACCCTCTGTGAGCTAATTTCCCATACTGGTTTCTTTGACTATTTTTTATGTCTCTTAATTGTGTTTCTGTTTTCATCTGAAAAACAGGCAAAGTTTACTATTATCATATCTATATGCAACAAAACATTTATACAGAGGATGGCCAGAACAAAATATAAAACTATGCAAAATCTAAAGCCCCAAGCTCACCCTCAGTTTGGTTTTGTAATATCCTGCTGACTATGCCATGTTACTAAAATTCTTAAGCCTGAGGGAGACATAAGCAATATCAACCCCTTCTCCTAAGGTCCCAAAGACAAAATGAGACGCAAAACTTTAAAAGCTTACTATGCTTAACCAATGTGTTTATTGCCATATCTTACAAGTCTAAGTGTGGAGTTACTTCCAGGGCTGTGAGTGTTTCTTTCCTCCCAACCAACAGTCCACACTGGAAAGCCTTTATTCAGAAAGGATGAGGAAAGCTTTCTTATCTCCACACAGATGGGAGTCCCTCCTCTAGGCTCCCCCACACTATATATTCTAGCCCCTCCCTGAGACCATGTTCAATTAAGGCAGAGTTTTGTCTAATAGGAGGTAGGAAACAGCTGGAAACTCAGGTGGTGGTCTCATGACCCTCCTCACCCCTCTCTGGGGGATTGTAAATAGTCAACAAGCCCATGTTTGATAATGGCTTTTTGCAAGTGGCACAGCTGAATTCCCCAAGATGCTGGAAATAATAATTACACAGAACACTTTCCTTCAGTAGAAAATTATATTAACTTCTTGGTTTGAAGAAATAGCTCATTATCATTTAACCATCTACTTTTATTAATGTTTTCAAGTATGAGACAATTAGTTAAATGAAATATCTAGTTAAAGAAATATAACAAAATTACCATCATAAAAATACAGACATGACTTTGCTATATCTGTGCTACAGAGGATATGACTTACAATGTAAGTACCTTCCTATTTCAGACCACTGTTCCATTTGTGTCTAAGCAAGCCAAGGATGCTCTTACACTTAAAACTGGATTCAACATTGAGCTAATCCATTGTTTCACATAATAATTCTAGAGATTAATATGACTTCATGAAGATTAAAGATACCACCAGCACTCCATCTCTATTTTTTACTCATTTACTATGATTTTGGCTTTATCCTCACCAACAGTCGAATGTCATCAAGACACTCCCCTCCCCCCCTCCCCCGTGGATCAAGATTGCTCTGTAAACTGAGGTAATGAATGTCATGCTTTCCAAATGAAAGATTTCCCAGGTTATCTTTAAACAATTAACCATGGACATTTTTTGGCATTCTCTTAAGTGTCTCTGGCACCAAACTGCTTTATAGATATTTATGTTTATACTTTTAATTGGCTAAATGTTATTGTCGGCCTTGGTCAGAGAAATCTCTCTGCAATGATAAATGCAGAGGCATGGGGTAGCTCAAGATACTGGGCTACATAGCTGTTACATAGTGAGACACTGTCTTAGCAAAGATATACCATGACCACAGCAAGTCTCATAAAAGAAAGCATGTATTTGGGTGATTGCTTATAGTTTAAAAGATTTAGTCAATCTTAATTGTGGCAAAAAACATGGAGGTACACATGGCACTTGAGCAACATCTGAGAGGCACATCCTAATCCACAGGCCAAGGGAGAGCCTGACATGGACTTTTGAAGTCTTAAAGCTTTCTTCAACAAGGCATACCTCCTAATCCTTTGAATCCTTTCAAATTGTGCCACTTCCTGGTGACTGAACATTCATATATATGAGCCTGTGGGACCACTCTCATCCAAAACACCACAGACAGTGTCTCAAAAAGAATTGAAATACAATAATATATTCTACTAAATGTAAATTCTTTGTAAAATTATTAGTCATTCACTGCATGTAGGCTAACATTTGAGTGTTTTGGTTAATTCATGCACTTATTTCCAATGAACTGTGGATTAATAAGTTAATGCATTCTTAAAATGTTTTAGATCCTTTTCTATTTGACATACAGTTGACAATTACTGAGTGAATGACAGACCATTCACCAAATCATAAGTGCCAAGAAAATATGGTAATAACAAATTGAAAGAAGCAGATGGAGGTGGGAGGAGAATGTTCAGACAAGCATACCTTCCCAATGTTCTACACCAGGCTTAGCACACTGTCAACATTCAGTAAAAATTAAACAAAAGTGAGAATAATGGATGCCATCTGCATGCCAGATTTAGAGTAGAAACCTACGGGACTGACAGTCTAAAAGGGCAGACTTCCCTGTCTAACTATGGCTAGCAGTTCTAACATTTTTTTTTTAATTTCAGTTAATAGCACAAATATTCTTTTAGTCACTCAGCAATGTCTCTTTTATCTTGTACTCTATTTTCTCCATTATCATTCAAACTTCATTTTAGAATCCTACCTCCCCCTACTTAATCCTTTTTCAAACTACACATAATATTTCCTTCCATTGTTTTTTATTAAAAATGCAATTATGGTTATAACAGTCAAAGTATTTTCTATAACCAAGGTGTCAAATTATTGTGTAAAGACATTTTTTTCAGTTTTGAATATAAAGCTTTGTAATGCTTCAGCTCATGTTGTCAACATAATATATTATATTATATCATGAGAACTTTATCTTTTACTTTTATTAATGATTGTCATATTTCTAAGCATAGAAAGATAACTCATTTCTCATTTCTTTTTTCCCATCCAGGAAGAGAGATATTTCCCATCTAGGAATAAGTTTTGGATTTTTATAGACTTCTTCCATGAGAAATAATTTGTAGCTATTTTACAGCTCATAGTTTCAAACTGAGGATAAATCACTCTGACAGTGTTGCTAACATATACAAACAGTATTTTAGAAAACTCAGAGGTCAAATTATCCAGTAGGAAGGACTTCAAACTATACAACAGCATAATCCTGGAAACGGATAAGCTACACTGTTCCTGGAAATTGAACAAATCATAGCCATATGTAGAGGTAGAATGAAAAAGATGGTTTGCCATAGATGCCTAATACACATCCCTCCACAAAAATAGAGGACCTAAATAAAACACAACAGGTACTCACCTAGGAAGTTTGAGGACAAGTGGAGTGTGGCAGGGAATTGTGGATGATAGACAACTCAACTGGCATTTTAAAGAAGGAGCTGAAACACATGACATCTATTTTCCCATTTTCCATTTTGATACCATCTATTGAATAAAATATTCCATATGGGATTCACCAGGCTCCCAAAAGCCTGCCAACATAATGGACAACTGAAGTATTTGCTGGTAAAGAAGTCTGAATCTTTCATGAGTTCAGTTCATAATTGTCAGTGAATATGTGCCACTCTATCAACTCAGGTAAAGAGCCCAGAACATGTCGTATTATCCCGTGCCCAAGTTATTACTGTATGGAAATATAGGAAACTCACTGACCCGAGGTTCTAAGAAGTAATCAAGCAGACATGCCCATCAATCCATGAACAGGGAAAGTATGTTTTTAGTACCTTTGCCTAAGAAGAACAAAGAAGATGCTCTGAAGGCAAAACCACCACTACCACCATCATAACCAACCAGAACAATAGGAACAACAACAACACCAAACAGCAACACCCTTAGAGTAGCTCAGACTCACAAAAAATAAAGGTGCTAGAGAGCTCAACTCATGTTCCCATAGTTTTAGAAACAGCTTTAAGCAACTCAACCAAATGGAATCCACTAAACTTAAAGTAACTTCAGCAAATTCATCAAAGCAAAGTAATTCTTTGAAGCATAGTTCTACTCAGTCAAACAGTCTCAGCCTGGGGTAACGAAGAGCCCAAAGAGAGTATGAAGTGATATTGAATGGAATCATTAGGAGCCTAACAGATTAGTTCTCAGCAGACACCCCACAGAACAGAAAAGAAAGGAAAAGAAAAGAGTGAGATGTTCTAAGTCTTAGATAAAAAAAATAAGTTAGGTCCTGACTAACCTTAAAAGAAATGCTTCAGAGAGAACTACTTATAGAACTAACATGTTATGAAGGTAAAACCAACAACAATAACAAAAAATAAAAACTTAGATTAGCTCAGACTCCCCAAAATAATTAAATAAAAAGGATTGGGGCTGAAGAGATGGCTCAGTAGTTAAGATAAATTTGTTGTTCTTTCTCAAGACCCAGATTAATTTTCAGCACCCACATAGCATCTCACAGCCATCCATAACTATAGTTCCAGAATCTGAAACCCTCTTCTGGTCTCTGTAGACACAGGCATGTACATGCTGCAGACATAAATGCAGGCAGAACACTTATATATATGAAATAAAATGATAATTTTTAAAAATTAAAGAAGATTCAAACTTCATCCATACAGAAAGCTACAAAACCACAAAATGAGCAAAAATAATAAGAAAAATATTAAACTGACAGTGACAAATGATTAAGTATAAAAACAACCTTGAATATAAATTGATCAAATTTTCCAATTAAAGTATTTAGATAGGGAGTCACCAAATGAAATTCATTGATATCCTGCACTGTTTTTATGAGGAGACATACCCTGAAGGTGGATATGTGAAAGAGGTCCTATGCAGAAAGAACCCACAGAGAACAGAATTAACTGTGTTATTTCAGACAAATAAACTTTCAAATATAAAATGATGGTCACTAAAAACACTAAAAAAGACCAATTCAGGATCTCTCCTTAATATTAAATCTATCTTAATATTTGAACCCAATGCCAGGGCCAGAGTTGGATGTCAAATCACATCTAAATCTACAATAGTACCGTGGAATGACAGCATGTCATTTTCCTCAACACAGAGATCTTCTAAGCAATGTATCAACAAAGAATGTTATATTTAAAATGAGCTAGCAACAAAAGCAAATGTAACTTTATTTCTCATCCTGTTTCATCTACCAACTTCTGGCTAACATTTTTCTCAAAAGGCAATATTCTGAAAAATTCTTTTGGTAAGTTGGAAAAAAAGTCCTAACATGCTAAGATTTTGAAATATCATCATGTGGGGGTAGGGCAAGAGAATTCTGGGTCTGTGCAGATGTATGGGAAGGCCACAGGACAACATTTTCATTCCTCAGGAAATGGCCATCTTGGTTTTTGACAAAGGATCTTCCACTCCCTGACCACTTACTGAGTAAAAGACAGGTTGGCTATCCAGCAAGCCCCAGGGATCTGCCCACATTTCTCCATCGGCCTGCACATGTATGTGAACCTGCATTGCACTAGGCTGCACAAGTGTGCTAACATGTCTGTCTTTTTCACATGAATTCTTTCAAGTCCTCAGCTTTTTATGGCAAATACTTTGCTGACTGAGCCACTCCCTTTGTACATCCACCCTCAAACGGAAATATAAGTTATCTTCCTTGGCAACAATGGCATAAACTGTAAATAAATAAGTACAGTTTTTGATTTGTGAACAGAGAAATCATACAATTTTCAGAAAGGTCAATAGTCCAACAGAGTAATCAATGAAACCTTAATGAATTTCATAAAATAAATGAGAGCAGAGCACAACATGCCCATGCCTATGAAAATCAATAAAACCATTACTATTAAGCAATACATATAAAAATGGAAAAATACCAAATAATCAATAAATCGAGTACAGCCCATCTTATCAGTATAATGAGCAAACTTACATTATTCCAATAAATGAGAAGATGTGACAAAATTCAATGTTTTAAGACAAGTTCATTGAAATGTTGAAGACAAGTTAAAGAAATGTATTTCATAATACAATAAACAAAATCTATATTGTATTGAATAGAGAAATCAAGAAATATTCTCTTAAGATCTATAAAGAAGACAAGGATCTACTTTATCTCTCTTATTCAAGACAATACTGAAAAATCTCAAGAAAAACAACTAGATAGTGGGGAAAAGAAATAGAGAGCATCTAAGTACCAAGGATTGACATTATTTTTGTTTACAGATGATGTGATTTTACATGGAAAAAAATTAAAGACTGTTAAAAATGATAACTGAATTTAATAGTATATCAGAATACAAAATCAGTCTATATAAATATAGGAGTATTGTACACACCAATAATAAACTTACTGGAAAAAAATCAAGAAAGCAGTTATTATCGCTCATAATAACTAATATAAACATGTATACATTAATATATAATATATTATTATATATTTACTGACACCTGTGTTATTTTAATATATTATTGCATATTAAAATAATATTAAGATGTGTATATTAATAATATATGTATTATATTATGTATATATTATTTACATATTAAAAAATTTAGCCAAAGAAGTGAATGGTCTTTTCAATTTAAATTATAAGATTACTGAACACTCATGACAGAAAAGACAAGTATAAACTAGATGAATTAATATTATTAAATAGTTTATTGGCCAAAGCATTTATAAAGTCAATGTAAACCAGTGGCCTTCTTTATAAAATAGAAATAGTCCTATAATACAAGAGGCTACAAAGAGCCAAGGTAATATTCGACAAAAAGAAAACAGCTGGAGGCCTGCCTTAAAATGTCTGACTTGGAAATAAACTACAAACCTACAATAACCCCAAAAGCATGATTTGGGTATTAAAATAGATACTCAGGCCAGAATGGTTTCTCACACACAACAACAACTGATTATTGACAAAAAGACCAAAAACACACAATGAAGCAAAGTTGGTTATTTTAGTAAATAATGTCAGAAAACTTGGATAGCCTCCTGCAAAAGGAAAAAAAAACCAGGACTGTCTTAGGCAGTGATCTATTGCTGTAAAGAGATACCCTGACAACAACTTGGATAAAAGAAAACACTTAATTTGCAGTTGCTTATAGTTTCAGAGCTTTAGTTCATTATCATCATGGCTAGGAGCAAGGCAGCCAGAGAGCAGACAGGATGCTGGGGAGGAAATTGAGAGTTCTACATCTGAATCTGTAGGCAACAAGAAAAGAGAGACACTGGACCTGGTGTGGCCAAAGCCCATCTCTATTGACACACTTCCTCCAACAAGCCTACAGCTCCCAATTCTTCTAAAGTAGTGCCACTCCCTGATGACCAAGCATTCATAAATATGAACCTAAGGGGCCAATTTTATTCAAAACACCACATGGACCTTTCTCTCTTCATGCACAATGCCAGTTCAGAAACAATCAATATCCATAGGTAAGACCTGACACTATGGAACTAAGACGGAAAACTAGAGGAAACTCATGGCTTTGGAACAAGTACTGGTTGTTTCTTAAGACAAGATAAAAGGGAACCAAGTAGGGTTGCATCAAGCTAAGAAGACTGCATGGCAGAGGAAACAAAATGTATAACAGCAATATGGGAAAAAGATATTCAAGCCATTCACTGAAAGCCAAACTCCCCAAGATGCTGCTTGTTTGGATCAAAAGAATTTTATTAAGGTTACACACACTATAATATGCATGTATGTATGTATGTATGTACATTTGTTGATTAAATAATATTATTTAATGAAGATTTATTTATTGTTAACTTTTTATAGTGAGGCTTATAGGAGATATTATCACAACAAATAATAACATACAGTGTTTCAATTTACCAAAATCTGTCTTATAAATAGTTATGCATATGAGCACTCTCTATATGTGCTTATATTTTTTATGTAATTTATGTGGTAACAAATTGGCTTATACATAAGTGTTCATACAAACTCATTTATCCCATGTCTTAGTCAGGGTTACTATTCCTGCACAAACATCATGACCAAGAAGCAAGTTGGGGAGGAAAGGGTTTATTCAGCTTACTTCCACATGGCTGTTGATCACCAGAGGAAGTCAGGACTGGAACTCAAGCAGGTCAGGAAGCAGGAGCTGATGCAGAGGCCATGGAGGGATGTTCCTTACTGGCTTGCTTCTCCTGGCTTGCTCAGCTTGCTCTCTTATAGAACCCAAGACTTCCACCCCAGGGATGCCACCACCCACAAGGGGCCCTACCCCCTTGATCACTAATTGAGAAAATGCCCCACAGCTGGATCTCATGGAGGCACTTCCTCAACTGAAGCTCCCTTCTCTGTGATAACTCCAGCCTGTGTCAAGTTTGACACACAAAACCAGCCACTACATCCCAGCTTTCTTTTGGCTTGTAGTTAAACTAAAATTTTAAGGAAAAATTTCTCAATTCCAACTGTTGCAACAGGGAAAGGTAGGCTATGTGTGGAATATTCCAATTAAAGGGCCACATAGTGGCAAAAGACAAAGAAAGTCTACTTATCTATGTGACCACCAAAGTGAAACAAAGTGAAATGGTTCATGGTGCTAGATCATTATTAGGGATAATACACTTCTAATAAGTTATCTACATGATCCTACCTCAATCTCCTTTCTACTACATACATGGTCCCCACTGCCGAAAGATATAAGTTATTTCTACATATATGGTCCCCTCACTGCTTGAGGATATAAGCTACTTCTACATACATGGTCCCTGCTTGAAGATATAAGTTAGCTATACATACATGCTTTCTACTACTTGAGTATATAAGTTAATTTGAAAGATACTCACTCCTGCTACAGGGTGCAAATTTTTTCCTACAGTATAGTTGGTTGCATGCAAAAGTATACTCTTTATTCCGAGAATTTTCTTTTAACACGACTTCCACCCTAAAAATAAATAAACAGACAAACACAGGTCTTTCAAAGTCTGTATGTGGGCCATAAGATACAAGTCTAAATACTTTGTCAAAAGATGGTCGTTTCAAAACCTGCTTCAAGGCCAACAAGACACCTTGAAATTTACAGATAATATATTGCATTACAGTAATGCATTTGGTGTATTTATTCACTTGTGTATTTTGTTCTGAAGAAGAGACAAATAAAGTAGTCTCAGTAAAATACGAACACCTTTACTACAAAGGTGAACAACTATCTCAGAAGAGGTCAAGTCAAACATGCCAAATTGATTCTGCCCTCTGCATCTCATAATATCTAATGAAAAGTGAAAGCTATCTTTCCAACAAAAACAGCATCAAAAGTACCTGTTATAATGACATAAGTTCTCAACGGATAATTTAAAGTGTTAATAAAAACAATTAATGCCTATTACCTGTATTTGTAATTGTTAGGCATTCAATATCCAACGTGAATTTTCTCTGTGTTAGGTACAATATCAAATTGGTTCGTTAGGGTTTATAGGGCTTCCAGAGCAGGTTAAGTGTGTAAGCAACACTCAATGCAGGTTGTAAAATGACCGTGAGTCATTTCTCTCTGATTCACCTTGTTGGTCAAACTCCTTAAAGAGATTTCCTCTGTCCTTTGCCATTATCTTTCCCTTTTAATTGCCATATTGCACATGGGGCCAATCTCACCTTGTTGAAGCAGTTGGAGGTGAGAATTTTTCTGTTAAGATTTTATTTCATTCTGAGATAAAGATAGGCCAATTTAGAAACATTAGTTTACATGATCACTTATAAGCCAATTTGCTACCACATAAATTACATAAAAACATAAGCTCATGTAGAGAATGCACATATATGTAATCATACATGAGACAGACTTTTATAAACCAAGACATTGAATGTTATTGCTTGTTATGATTATATCTACTGTAAACCTCATTTTGAAAAGCAAACATAGCACAAAGATCTTCAGTAAATATGTGTGTGTTCCAACTTTTCAAAAATTCTTACATTTAACAGTATTAAGAACATTTTGGGGGCTGGAGAGAAGGCTCATCAGTTATGAACATTGACTGCCCTTCTAAAAGTCCTGAGTTCAGTTCTCAGCAACCACGTGGTGGCTCAGAACCATCTTTAATGGGATCTGACGCTCTCTTCTGTCATGCAGGTGTACCTAAAGATACAGCACTCACGTGCATAAAATAAATAACTAAATCTTAAAACACGAAAATATTTAATACTAACTGCTCTGCCAGGCTCCATTAGGCCTGCTGAACAAGGGACATCCAGACTAGCCAGCCAAACAAAAGATATCCAGGCCAGTTGAAAAAGGAACAACCAGATCAGATCCTTTACTCCTCATTCCCTTGTAGGCCTGGCACATCCAGCTGCCCTGAGACAACTCCAGGCTTTCCACAGAGCTCCACTGTCTGGCCATTGCTCTGGTGGCCTTCCATTAGGCCTGCTAAACATGGAATATCCAGGTCTGCTACACAAAGAACAATCAGACAGAAGGCTACCCACAGGAGGCCTCCTGCCCAGGAAACATCCAGATTAGGCCTGCCTTTCCTATGCCTGTTGCTTCAGAAACATCCAGGGACAAACAGATGGTTCTGGGGATGCCTTAAATGCCCACAAACAACAAGAGCCATGGCAACATGACACCTTCAGAGCGAAGCTATCCCACTACAGCAAGCCCTGGATATTCTAACACAATTGAAGAACAAGAAAATGACTTTAAATCCAACCTTATAAAGATGATAAATGCCTTTAAAGAGGTAATAAATACATCCGTCAAAAATACAGTGAAATACAATTGAACAAATGAAGGAAATAAATAAAACTGTTTAAGATCTGAGAATGGAAATAGAAGTAATAAAGAAAGTACAATATGAGAGAATCCAGGAGATGGAAAACCTAGGAAAAAGAATAGGAACAGTATATGCAACAGAATCACCAACAGACTACAAGAGATGGAAGAGAATCTCAGGAATAGAAGATACTATAAAAGGAATGGATACATCAGTCAAAGAAAATGTAAAATCTAAAAAATTCCTGACACAAAACATCTGGAATACTATGAAAAGGCCTAACCTAAGAGTAATAGGGATAGAAAAAAATTGAAGAGTCCCAGCTCCAAGAAAATATTTTCAACAAGACCATTTTGAGAAAGAAATCATATGCATTTTTATGTTACCCCTAAACATTATTTTATAAACAATTGTCATATGGGAATTGTGGACCTTGGGGTAACCTAAGCCCATGTTCCTGGGCAATGATCACTCACATATTGTTCTACAATAAACTATATCTTATTCCCATTGAGGTGAAAACTGTGTTTTACTGTGGAAAATTTTTCCTGTCCTTAAAGAAGCAGAATTGTTGATTAATTAAATATAATTAATTACATAAATTATATATTTATACTTCATATATAATAGATTATATATAATAGAATGTATCTTATATGATAAATATGTGAAATTAATTTAATTATTCATTTAACTTACATTTATGAATGATTACTCAGTCTATCTGTGGTGACGGAAAGAAACTCAGCGCCACACTGCCACTCCCAGCAGCCTAAGTGTCTTAGTGACCTGGGCTCAGGCCAAGTCAGAACCCCTGATCTACATACTGAAGAGAATTTCAAGACTTGTTAGGACAAGGATGAAGCTCTGTTGGAGATTTTATGCAAGATATCTTAATATAGTCTTAGATATTTGGATTAGCAGAAGGAAGGTAGTCAGAAGAAAGTTAGATATGCTACACTAAAAATCCTGAATCTGGGCTACCCAAGATCGATTGGAGGAAAGTAAGACACCCAAGTGTGTGGTTAGGGACACCTCAGGAGAGAGTCACAATTAATTATCTACATATATCATTATGGTTGTTCTCAAGTTACATAAACCTGAAAGGTAGCTATGAAGCCAGCTCTTCTCTCTCTCTCTCTCTCTCTCTCTCTCTCTCTCTCTCTCTCTCTCTCTCTCTCTCTGTCTCTC